>JAADVL010000051.1:0-78215 GCA_023334995.1 Pythium sukuiense | reverse complement strand
CCCTGGCGGTCGTCGGCGACAGCCAAATGATCATTCGGCAGATGAGCTTCTATCGGCCTCCGCTAGAGCCTCATCTACTGGAGCAGTATGCCCAAGCGCACCGCCTTGCGGACCGTGTCGGGGTCCGCGAGTGGCGCCATCATCTTCGTCAGTCCAACAAGATGGCGGATGCAGCAGACAACCTGGCTATGGATGAAGCCGCCAGCAGTCAAGTCATGCACCCCACGAAACGCGCTACACACGCTCGTCTTGCCAGCCATCTCCTCGCAGACTTTACACAATGGCAAACAAGTAAGTTTGCCTAACCCATAGGCTATGCCGGCTGTAGGATTCTAACAGAGAAACCAATAGAACTCACTTCATTCAGTGGCCGCCCAAGACACGAGCGTACTTGGACCGCTTTGCCGAGGAAGGAGATATCGGCTTGTTTGACAGCTTTGCTCAGTGAGCTGCTCGCTCTCCGATGGAAGCAGTGGGTCGCAGACTCGCAGTCGACTGTGCTTGTGGCGACCGAGATATCGAACATCCTCGATTGCCAGCATCAGGTATGGCTTGCACTGTATCACGATTATAATACTCTGTCTCTTCAACCCTGTTGCAGTTACCAGCATAGTACAGTACACTACAGTGGGAACAGAGGTGAGGCTCATCAGACTCATCCAGCACTGGCTGGTGATTGGTGTGAGTCACGCGATCGTTGAAGGCGTGGCAACTGTCTGCTGACTGTCTTCCTCTCTGGCAGTCTCTCGCACAGTATGAGAAGACAGCCTCTCACTTCCAGATTCCGTCCGACGCGCTCAAGTCCACAGCCCCCATGGTCACCCGCTTCACCACCGCGCTTGCTCTGGTCACTGCGCTCGTGGCTGGCCCAGCGCCCACGTCCGAGGGCTTCGTGACGATCAGCGGCACGACGTTCCAGCTCGACGGCAAACCGTTCCATGTCTTCGGCACGAATGCGTACTGGGCGTCCGAGACGCTGTGGGTGAGTTACTACTGTACACTATGCCGATGGAGATATTCACGCCCACTAAACGGACTTTTACGCAGTCGCCAGCGGATCTGAAGACGATCTTCACGGAGATGGCTAAGAGCGGATTCACGGTGTGTCGGACGTGGGGTTTTAACGACGTGACCTCGGTGCCGTCGTCGGGAGCGTACTACCAGCTCTGGAGCAATGGCAAGGCGACTGTGAACACGGGCTCGACAGGCCTCGGCTACTTCGATACTGTTGTCGCTGCCGCCAAGGCCGCCGACGTGAAGCTGGTGGTGCCGCTGGTCAACAACTGGGCCGACTACGGCGGCATGGACGTGTACGTGAAGGCGCTTGGAGGCAAGAACCACGACGACTTCTACACGTCGGCGACTGTGAAGGCGGCGTACAAGTCGTACATCCAGACGTTCGTGTCTCGCTACAAGGACGACGACACCATCATGGCGTGGGAGCTGGCCAACGAAAGCCGATGCGGAGGCAGCGGAGGCGGCCTGCCACGCTCGCTCTCGTGCTCGACCAAGACCATCACGGCGTGGATGAACGACATCTCGGCTGTGAGTAGACTGAGATGATGGATGCAGAGACCGATGGACTTACATACTTCCCACTGTGTGCAGTACATCAAGTCAGTCGACTCGAACCACTTGGTCGCAGCAGGCGACGAAGGCTTCATGAACACCAACGCGCTTTCCTACACGTACTCTGGCTGGGACGGCGTCGACTTCGGCGCCAACCTCAAGATCCCGACGCTCGACTACGGCACGTACCACGCGTACCCGGACAACTGGGTCGTGCTCTTTGGTGTCAAAGACTGGGGTCTCAACTGGATCAAGGCGCATGTCGCGGCCGGAAACGCAGCCAACAAGCCTGTCATCCTGGAAGAGTACGGGCTCAAGAGCAAAGACGCAGCCACATACAAGGCCTGGAGCGACCAGGTTCTGTCTCTCCAGTCCAACATGCAGTACTGGCAGTTCGGTCTCCGATCGCTCAACACGTCCGACGACGGCTTTACGGTCTACACGACCGACGCGCTGTTTGCATCGACGTTCGCCCCTGCGGCCGCAGCGTTCAAGGCCAGGAACTAACGCTCTCATGAGTCAGTAACGACAGGATAACTCAAACACTCATGCCGAGTTGACGGCTTTTATGCATGACACTACCAGGAATCACGCCGTACTTGAGGCTCCCAATCCACTATAGACGGCTTACGTGGCCGCCTTGAACTTCGCTGCGGCTGGAGCGATCGTCGACGTGAACAGCGAGTCCGTGCTGTAGATGGTGTAGCCATCGTCAGAAGTGCCCAGCGACTTGACGCCGAACTGCCAGTACTGCATGTTGGACTTCTGGGCCAGCACCGTGTCACTCCACGCCTGGTACGTGGCAGTGTCCTTGCTCTTGACGCCGTATTCCTCCATCACCACCGGCTTCTTGAGCTTGGTGCCGGACGCCACGTGGTCCTTGATCCATTGCACGCCCCAGTCCTTGTACGTGCCGGCCGTGACGCCCCAGCCGTCTGGGTACGCGTGGTACGTGCCGTAGTCGATCGTGGAGACCTTCAGGTTAGCGTCGAAGTCAACACCTTCATAGCCAGAGTACGGGTACGCGTTCGGGTTGGTGTTGAAGAAGCCCTCGTCGCCCAGAGCCACGAGGTGGTTCGAGTCGATCGACTTGATGTACGCGGAGATCTCACTCACCCACGACGTGATGGTACTCGTGGTACACGTTCCGGACTTCGGAAGGGTGCCAGAGCCCACACAACGGGCTTCGTTACTCAGCTGCCACGCCATGATGGTGTCATTTTCCTTGTAGCGGGCCACAAAGGTCTTGATGTAGGCTTTGAAGGCGGCCTTGATGGTCGCCGACGTGTAAAAGTCGTCGTGGTACTTGCCACCGAGCTGCTGCGTGTACACGTCCATACCGCCGTAGTCTCCCCAGTTGTTCACGAACGGCACAACCAGCTTCACACCCACAGCCTTGGCGGCCGCGACGACAGTATCGAAGTAGCCAAGGCCAGTTGATCCTGTGTTCACAGTCGCCTTGCCGTTGCTCCAGAGCTGGTAGTAGGCTCCCGACGAAGGCGCAGACGTCACGTCGTTGAAACCCCACACACGGCACACTGTGATGCCGTTCTTGGACATCGCCTCGAAGATCGTCTTGAGGTTCGCAGCAGACTGTGGATCGTTGTATCATGAGGGTGAGTTCACAGCAACTGTGCAGTTAGAAGAGAAAGACGACGACGTACCCAAATGGTCTCGGACGCCCAGTAGGCGTTGGAGCCGAAGACGTAGAACGACTTGCCGTCGAGCTTGAAGGTCGTGCCGCTGGTCGTGACGTATCCAGCGGAGGTGAGCGTCGGGCTGGCGACTAGCGTCGTGAGCAGGGCGAGCAAGGCGGTGACACGCGTGAACATCGTGGCAGGCAGGAGGGTGGTTGAGTGTCAGGCGCTTGTGAGCGTGGAGGAAGATTTGGGAATGGTGAAACCTGGCGTCGGCATACTGCCGAGCGCGAGGCGACGGAGGCCTTTAGTGAGCCCTAGAAAGGTCGAGGAAGATCACTAGCCTCTGGCTGTCGAGTTACACGGATGAAGTAGAAAGACGCTTGGAAGCGTCTTCCATGTGTGCCTGACTCACGCGAGCTTCAAGGAGACGTGCAGGATTTGCAGCAGTGCTTTCGACAGGGCACCCCCGGCTGGACCAGGTGTGTGACTGGCTCGTCGAGGTCACAAGATACGGGCTTGCACGATGCAGGAAACGTGCCACACGGATGACTGTCCATGGCTCAAGGCTGCTCTGCGATCTCACCAACGAATGTACAGACCCATGCACACGCACGCACACTAGGGTGTCGTGGCAGTCGTTGCCGGTGCGGCAGCAGGATGTTCAAGATACTCGAGCTTCAACGATGCGGCCATGCGAGCTAGTGAGGTAAAAGGTCCCCCAGGTCACACTCGGCGAGATTGTAGACTCTCGGCATCACACCAGCCTTCCCCCAGGGCGACAATGGGTGTCTCTGCTTCGTCGTCGATACCAGTACGGATGGGAGAGCCCACGCTCCAGTACTGTACTATCTCTGGGTTCGACGGTCTGCTTCAGACTCACTGAATATGGTGATGCGTGACTCGCAGGTGCAACTTCAACTTCAACTTCGACGCCCATCCACGCACCCCTCCGACGCGAGGCAGGAGCCTGGGCTCCTGGCCACGAGCCCGAAACACCCAATTGGGTGGATGGAGCTTTGGGTCATGAGATGAAGACGTTTGCGAGATTTTTGGGTGAGCGACGAGGTCGTTGCTATCCGGCTAAGTACGCGAGAGAGGGACGAGCTCTAACTGATATTTCAGTTAGCGCTCGTCATATCGTGAGTTAGAATGATTCCATTGGTGGATGATCACATAGAGCGATGATTGGCTCTATATGTCAAAGTAAATGTTATGGTTCATGTGAAAATTCGGCCCTCTGCTGAGTGCCGCCATTGCGTGCAAAGCAAATTCAAGGCTCGCGGAGGTTCGTGATCGTGGTCAGCATGTTGTTTGTGATGAGCACAGCTTCAACGCTGCAGATCTCTCCATCCTTCTGGCAGGTTTCCGGTTGCGAAGGGCCACAACGTATACAGTGTAGCCCCCGAATTACGCACAAATTTGACGAATCACCGCGCGAGTTTTCCAGGAGCCACGAGCCACGAGCCAGCCACGATTTTCTTCTAAGTACGACCACGAGCCCGACCAGGAGCCCGAGCACGAGCCGGAGCACGAGCCGGGTTCGTCCATCGTACTTAATCGGGGGAGCCGGGCTCCTTTGCTAGGTTTTTGCACGAGCCAGATTTTTGCGACTCGTGGCCCTTGGGCTCGTCTTGGGCGTGCATCCACGTCGATAAATCAGTACCGTACACGGTGGGAGCAGGGCGACTGAATGGTAGTAGCAAGTCCCCTTCTCGAAAGACTTCAATTCGCCGGACAAACAACACAACGGAAGTTTATTACGAGTTCCCAGTCATGTTCAACGCTTCTGAGTGGCTCATAGCCGACCTGTACAACGCGTGACCTACACCATTACGCAAGAGCCTTGAACTGAGCAGCGGCGGGAGCGATCGTGGATTCGAACAGCGAATCCGTGGTGAAGATGGTGAAGCCGTCGTCGTACGTGCCCAGCGAGCTGATGCCGAACTGCCAGTACTGCAGGTTCGACTTGAGCGACAGGACCGAGTCGCTCCACGCCTGGTACGTGGCTGGGTCCTTGCTCAACAAGCCATACTCCTCCGCCACCACAGGCTTGTTGACCTTGTTACCCGACGCGACGTGGTCAGCGATCCACTGGAGACCCCACTCCTTGTACGCGTCCGCTGCCACGCCCCAGTGGTCTGGGTACATGTGGTACGTGCCATAGTCCAGCGTCTCGATGTTGAGGTTGGCGTCGAAGTCCACGCCGTCCGCACCCGAGTACAGGTAGACGTTCGGGTTGGTGTTCATGAAGCCCTCGTCGCCAGCCGCCACCAAGTGGTTGGCGTCCAGGGACTTGATGTAGGCCGAGATCTCACTCAGCCACGCCGTGATGGTCGTGGTCTTGCACGTGCCTGAGGTCGGAAGATCACCAGAGCCGTAGCAGCGGTTCTCATTGGCTAGCTCCCACGCCATGATGGTGTCTTCGTCCTTGTAGCGCGTCACGAAGGTCTTGATGTACGCCTTGAAGGCGTCCTTCACGACCTCCGACGTGTAGAACTCGTCGTGGTATTGGCCGCCGAGCTGCTGCGTGTACACGTCCATGCCACCGAACGAGTTCCAGTTGTTGGTAAGAGCCACCACGAGCTTGACACCGGCGGCCTTGGCACCTGCCACGACGTTGTCGAAGAACGCGAGCCCCCTCTCACCTTCATTCACAGTGGCGGTGCCGTTGGTCCAGAGCTGGTAGTACGCCCCCCATGCCGGCACGGACGTGACCTCGTTGTACGCCATGGTGCGGCACACAGTGATGTTGTTGTCTGCCATCTCCGTGAAGATCGCGACGTGTTGCTCAGGCGTCTAGCATCGACAGGTAACGAGTTACGACGACGCCATCCAATTGTAACAAACAGATTCGACTGACGTACCCACGGAGTCTGCGCGACCCAGTACGAGTTGGTGCCCAGGAAGTAGAATGGCTTGCCATCGACCTCAAACTTGGTGCCGTTGGTGGTCACGAAGCCCGCAGACGTGCGAACGGGACAGGCGACGAGAGCCGTGAGCAGCGCGAATAGCGCAGTGGTGCGAGAGAACATCGTGTGATGCGCGTGGAGGAAGATTGGCGAATGAATCGCATCGGATGGTAGGAGACAACGCCAGCCATGACACAAGCGAGCCCTGCTTGTTGGATTTGGTATGATGGCGTAACCCCATTCATCTCTCAAGCTCAACCGCTGCGTGTTTGGAAGCAGGATTTTGGGCAGAGTTCTTCATACCTAAACCAAGGAAAGTGGTGTCGCATGTGCCACCAAGCATCCCGTTGTTCCCGATCGTTCTCGAATGATGGGAGTCGCTGTAGTACAGGGCTTGGAGAAAGGCTTCTAGGAGATCGGAATCTAGAGATGGGAGCCTGGCACGCGAACGGTCAGTCGCGCCTGACTGCACTGTCTTTTTTACAGAATGAGGGGACAATCGCAGCGCGTGACCGTGGTGGCCGCGTCTTCAGCTGCCGTAGAACCCACGTACACGCGCAATTTGCCCTGGTTCGGGTGGATGCTCTGCTCTGTCTTCAGCGCGAGCTCTTTCTCTTGGACAGTCCACGGTGAAGAAACAGAGCCATACACGCGCGTCCACTATCCTGACTCGTGATGGTGGATGCTGCCATTTTTGAGCTTCAAACATACTTCGAAGTACTTCAAAGCATGAGGAACTCGGTGCAGCAAAGCCGCATACTTCAACCACAGGCAGTGACGACTTCCAAATTCAATGACGCCTGCATCACTCTGAGATCACTGCATCTTGAGCCGGAGCTACATGGCAGTACAGGCCCTGTACTGCATCTCCACCGACCCTGTACTACAGGGTCGGTGGAGATGGAGACGCTGCATTCCCTTTTCAGTTAAAAGTTTCACGATGTCATGCATGGTTCATCGTCACGTGCATCGTGATTCTCCTGCAGGAAACAAACCTGACGCTCCGTGACGCTGTAACCACGAGTGCTGTGACCCTCTGTGGTTCTCGACACGACCGCCATGCCCGATCTTGACCCCGTCGTTTCATGGACTTGACTTTGCTTTCCTCGCTTCATTCGGATCTCTTCCTCCTGACCCACACGTCCGCCACCCCACCATGTTCTCCCGTGCCACTGCGTTGCTGGCGCTGCACACGACGCTGTTTGCCAGCCCCACGCGCACCTCTGCTGGCTTCGTGTCTACCGACGGCACGGCGTTCCAGCTGGATGGCAAGCCGTTCTACTTCCTGGGCACCATCGCCTACTAAGCGTCAGAGTCAATTTGGGTACGTTGATTCATTTGTCTTTGACTCGCGTGTCTTCCTATGCAGCAACCTAACGACCTGTGTGCTTGGGTTGCCAACAGTCAGCCGATCGAAGACGAAGATGGGATCATGGCGTGGCAGCTAGTGCGGTGGTTCTGGCGGACTTCCAAGGTCGAGCAGCTGCACGCCTCAGACCATCACGTCGTGGCTGAGTGAGCTCTCAGCGTACATCAAGTCCCTGGACAGCAACCACTTGGTGGCCGCTGGTGACGAAGGCTTCATGAACACCAATCCAAGCGTGTACCTGTACTCTGGCGCCGATGGTGTTGACTTTGACGCCAACCTGCAGATCCCGACGCTTGACTATGGCACCTACCACGCGTACCCTGACTGGTGGGGAGTGCCAGTCGACTCGCGCAAGAAGTGGGGTCTCCAGTGGATTGAAGACCACGTCGCGTCCGGGAACAAGGCCAACAAGCCCGTGGTTCTGGAAGAGTACGGTCTGGTCGGTCAGGATCCTACGATTTACCAGGCGTGGAGCGACGCGGTGCTGGCGAACAAGTCCAACCTGCAGTATTGGCAGTTTGGCATCCGGTCGCTGCTCGAGTTCAGCGACCCGTTCACGATCCACACGACGGATGCGATCTTTGCCTCGACGATTGTGCCAGCCGCCGCGCAGTTCAAGGCCCTCGAGTAGACCCTCGTCGAGGAAGGAAGTCGTAAAATCTCCATTAGCCCTCAAATGAAAACGACTATGTGCTACGAGTGCTCTTCTTCGGATTCTCTCCACTCAATTATATTGTGAATTTCAGCCAAATTTGCAGATCTCGCACGGTTTGAAAAGAGGGTCGAAGAATCGCTCCCTGGTTTCTGATTGGATAAAATCATGTGTTCACTTCAGGATAGGTATTCACTTTAGCGGGGCTCCCGGCCAACTAGTGACTCCGTTTTCAGAATCAGTCGTAAACCCTGTGTTGTGTGATATTTGTTGACCGAATATCAGAGGTGTTCGATTGGCGCGCGATTCGACTTGCACGATTCATTGAAGGGGAATTTACATTTTACACGCGTTTTTTAGAACTATTTACGAAACGGTCCTGTTTGACACCAATCTGGCAACTAGTGACGACATGAGCACTATTTGTCACCTATAGCCAAACTGTCACCTGTAGACAAACCGACACCTGTAGACTTTGCGGCATTCTTGTGCCAAACGAGGTGTTCCCATGTCACTATGGCGTTTGCATGATTAGCGTTCCTCCGTGAGGTGGGTACGGAATGTGGACAGGTGACAAGACGTCTACAGCATAGACTTGCTGTAGCCAACGATTAGCTTCACTGACCAGAGCTTTCGCTGGCTACACAATAGCCACAGGTGACAAGAAGTGCATGCCTCAATCAAACGGTTGCTCAATGAGGAATAAAACGCGACCGTTTCGTAAATAGTTCTAAAATACGAGTGCACAATGTAAATTCCCCTTCATTGAAACCTGGACGGAAATTTCGTTTGAAACGTACAATATTTGTTGGAATCTGTTGAGGCAGGACGGCTTGTTTGGCGCCGCCTTGGCTGTCAGCTTATACGAAGGAGTCATTGACAGAGGTACAAGTAGATGGTTGTATTTTGGTAAGTACACAAGTCATCCCCAGGTACGAGTAGTGTGAAGCTTACTCGAGGGCCTTGAACTGCGCGGCGGCCGGCTTGACAGTCGTGCTGAACAGCTCGTCGGTGGTGAAGATCGTGTAGCGGTCGTCGTGGGTGCCGAGGGACTTGAGACCGAACTGCCAGAACTGGAGGTTGGACTTGAAGGCCAGCACCGCATCACTCCACGCTTGGTAGATCGCGGGGTCCTTGCTCAGCACTCCGTATTCCTCCAGAACGGCTGGCTTGTTGGCCTTGTTGGCTGAGGCGACGTGGTCCTCGATCCACTTCACACCCCACTCCTTGAACGAACCCCCTGGCACGGCCCAGCCGTCGGGGTACGCGTGGTACGTTCCATAGTCCAGCGTCTCGATGTTGATGTTGATGTCAAAGTCCAAGCCATCGTACCCCGAGTACGTGTACTGGCTCGGGTCAGTCGTCAGCCATCCTTCATCGCCTGGCGCGACCAAGTGGTTACTGTCCAGGGACTTGATGTACGCCGAGATCTCGCTCATCCACGAAGCGATCGTCTGCGGTGTGCACTTGTCGGATCGCGGTGGGCCTCCGTAGCCACCGCAGCGGCTCTCGTTGCTCAGCTGCCACGCCATGATCGCGTCTTCGTCCTTGTAGCGAGTTACAAACGCCTTGATGTACGCCTTGAACGCGTCCTTGATGGTCTCAGACGTGTAGAAGTCGTCGTGGTACTGGCCGCCGAGCTGGCGCACGTACTCGTCCATGCCTCCGTAGTCACTCCAGTTGTTGACCAGAGCCACAACGAGCTTGACGCCTGCCTCTTTAGCAGCGGCGACCACCTTGTCGAAGTACTCGAGGCCTCGCTCGCCCGTGTTGACCGTCGACGTGCCATTGGTCCACAGCTGGTAGTAGGCTCCGTCAGCGGGGATGGAGGTGACGTCGTTGAAGCCCCACGTACGACACACAGTGATGTTGTTCGTGGCCATCTCCGTGAAGATCGTGTTGAGATCTTCAGCCGACTATCCGCAGTATCAAGTCAAGATTAGTGCCATGTCGAAATCCCAGACACGAGTCTCAGTCTTCACTCACCCAGATCGTCTCGGACGCCCAGTACGAGTTGGTGCCCAAGAAATAGAACGGCTTGCCGTCCAGCGCGAAGGAGGTTCCGTTGGTGGACACAAAGCCCGCCGAAGTGGGCGAGGGGCTCGCAGCGAGCGTCGTGAGCAGCGCCAGCAACGCGGTGGCACGGGAGAACATGGTAGAGACGAATGCAGATGCGTTGCAGCGGTGGAGAATTGATGAATGGAGCATGTCGTCTCGTGCTGCTCTTCCTCGACCAGTCAATGCAAAACCTCATACTTCCCCAGTACTATGCGGTCAAGATGCGGAGAAGTATCAGCAAGTCTGGATAAGTGACCACTCATCGTCTAGTGTGGCTCATGCTGGGCTTCATGACTGGCATACGCCCGGGCCGTGAGTTGCGCGAGTTGCTAGGCGCAAAAATCACCATTGGGATACCGAAGCTACGTGTAGAGGAGATGTTTTTCTTTGCTGCACGGCATCCACGCTTCATCATCAAGAATCCCATGCACGCACGCTCTGTGTGACCCCAGGACTCGGAGTCCTGGGGGGTAGCATCCTCCCCTTCGATTTTCGCCGTCAACCACGCCCTGTCGACCGTCCCGTCTATGAGCTCCTGAGACCTGAGACTTGCGGCTCTTTACGCGACCCAAGTGTCACTCTTCGTCTTCAACTTCAACGAATCACGTTGCGACGCACAGACTTCTGTGACCCTCAGACGCCGCTTGAAGTTGAGCCGTGGGACGATGAGATCGGACTTTCCTACTACGATCTTCTGGTGCTTTTGGCAGGCAGCGTCGGAATAAATTTTACGTACCGGTACTCCCTAGTACTGTACCGAAACAGTACGATTGGAAACTTCAGAGTGTACGCTAGTTGTGGCACCTGTCCAGGAGCGGTCATTCTCCAGTCTGCATGCGGCGTGTGGATGTGTAGATACTGTACAGTACAGTAGTAATGTACTGTAGCAACTGCTACGTGTAGTTGCTGATCAAGTGACGTGTACTGTATCCACAGTACGTGGTCGACATACTCAACATCTAGGGGAAATGAGAGCAGAATGGCTTGACACACTAAAATGCTTCTACACATGAATCTACGCCATGTATTTCGCCATTCATAGAGCCAAACACTTCGCTGTATCCTCGGAGGCCACTTCGCTCTACTTCTTCGCGTTGAACTGGGCGATCGCCGGGGCGAGCGTCGAGGCAAAGAACGAGTCGTTGCTGTACACCGTGAAGCCGTCGTCGTGGGTGCCCAGCGACTTGACGCCGAACTGCCAGTACTGCAAGTTCGACTTCAGTCCGAAGGCCAAGTCGCTCCACGCCGTGTACGTCGACGCGTCCTTCTGGAGCAGCCCGTACTCCTCCAGGATCACGGGCTTGCCGGCCTTGTTACCCGACGCGACGTGGTCACCGATCCACTGGAGTCCCCACTCCTTGAACGTACCGGCCGGCACGCCCCACCAGTCCGGGTACGCGTGGTACGTGCCGTAGTCCAGCGTCGGAATCTGCAGGTTGGCGTCGAAGTCCACACCGTCCGCACCCGAGTACAGGTACACGCTCGGGTTGGTGTTCATGAAGCCCTCATCGCCACCGGCCACCAAGTGGTTGGAGTCGAGCGACTTGATGTAGGCCGACATCTCACTCAGCCACGCAGTGATCATGGCTGGCGTGCAGGTGCCCGACTTCGGGAGCACGCCTGACCCACCGCAGCGGCTCTCGTTGCTCAGCTCCCACGACATGATCGTACCCGTCTCTCTGTAGCGGGTCACAAACGCCTTGATGTACGCCTTGAAGGCGTTCTTCACCGCCTCGGAGGTGTAAAAGTCGTCGTGGTATTTGCCGCCGAGCTGCTGTGTGTACACGTCCATGCCTCCGTAGTCACCCCAGTTGTTCACGAACGGCACGACGAGACGCACTCCAGCCTCTTTCGCCGCGGACACGACCTTGTCGAAGTGCTGGAGGCCTCGCCCGCCAGTGTTGATCTTGGCCGTGCCGTTGGTCCACAACTGGTAGTAGGCGCCCGTTTCAGGCACGGACGTGACGTCGTTGAAGCCCCACACACGGCACACAGTGATGCCGTTCTTGGACATCTCCGTGAAGATGGTTCGGAGGTCCGACGATGTCTATATGACAAGCTTTGAATCAGTCTCCCCATGGGTCTCTCAGAAGTCAGGCGCTTCGTATACTTACCCAAAGTGTCTCGGTCGCCCAGTACGCGTTGGTGCCGAAGATCCGGAAGGGCTTGCCTTCGAGCTGGAAGTTGGTGCCGTTGGTCGTGACGTAGGCAGCCGACGACGGCGCAGGAGCCGCGACGAGCGTCGCCAGCAGCGCGAGCAGTGCAGTGGCGCGGGAGAACATCGTCAATGGCGAGTGAGAAGGAGGCCGTGTTTGCGGATGGAGGCAGGTTTGCAACTGGGCAGACGTCACAGGGTCGATTCGAGTATCACACCATAACGCATTTGATCAAGGTGTACTGTAGCTACGGTGTTGACAGCTTCAACCTGAGCGAGCAGTTGGATTGATGCGTCGTGTCATGAGGGTCACAGGAAGGGCGATTGCTGGTAAACATTTCGCAGGCGACAGTCAGCCATCTTCAAGCATCGGATCTTCAAGTTGGCGTCATCGTCTCGATCCATCCCAAGTCTCGACGGTCGCTCTTCGGAGATGGGATCCTGCCTGTATCACACTTATGTTCGGTCTGAGCGTGACTCGTGCATCATCGCACCGGAAGGATTTGCGGATCTGGGCTCCTAACACTCTGATGCGGAACGGATGGGACTCGCATTGGGAGGCATCCATGTACTATCGCAACTGACACGCGCGTGGATGGAATAGTGCTTCAATTACATCAGTATCTCCTCTATCGTGGATTTGGTGCGCATTGTATGAGTGGCGTCGAAGGATGAGCGGCTACACGAGGAAAAGCTGCTTGGATCCGCAGCAAGGGCCTGGATAGTACGTGTAAATGAGAAGCTGCATACAGTATCTCCGCAGCGTAGCCCTCCTTCGTGTGACCATGCGAAGGTCGCAGCAACGTACAAGTCTCACCCACATTAGAGTCAACGCAAACATGGATTTGCTGGCAACACCTATCAGATTCGATGGGCGTAAGGCGTGAGCAGAGCCTTAGGTGAATCTTCTCGCCTACTTCTTCGCCTTGAACTTGGCGGCAGCGGGAGCGAATGTCGACGTGAAGAAGGCGTCAGTGCTGTACACAGTGTACCCGTCGTCGTGAGTGCCAAGCGACTTGACACCGAACTGCCAGTACTGCATGTTCGACTTGAGCGACAGCACGGAGTCACTCCACGCCGTGTACGTGGCCGGATCCTTGCTGAGGACACCATATTCCTCCAGGATGACGGGCTTCTTGGCCTTCGTTCCCGACGCCACGTGGTCCTTAATCCACTGGAGACCCCACTCCTTAAACGTGCCCGCGGCGACACCCCAGTGGTCTGGGTACGCGTGGTACGTGCCGTAGTCAAGCGTGGAGACCTTCAAGTTGGCATCAAAGTCGACGCCATCCGCGCCGGAGTACAGGTACACGCTCGGGTTGGTGTTCATGAAGCCCTCGTCACCTCCCGCGACCAGGTGCTTCTTGTCAATCGACTTGATGTAGGCCGAGATCTCCGTCATCCACGCCGTGATGGTCTTGGTCGTGCACGTGCCAGACTTGGGAAGACCGCCGGAGCCACCACAGCGGCTCTCGTTGCTCAGCTCCCACGACATGATCGCGTCGTTGTCCTTGTAGCGAGTCACAAAGGTCTTGATGTACGCCTTGAAGGCGGCCTTGATGGTCGTCGACGTGTAAAAGTCGTCGTGGTACTTGCCACCAAGCTGCTGCGTGTACACGTCCATGCCACCGTAGTCACTCCAGTTGTTGACCAGTGGCACGACGAGTTTCACGCCTGCGGCCTTGGCAGCCGCGACGACAGTGTCAAAGTAGGCGAGGCCAGTTGATCCCGTGTTGACCGTGGCCTTGCCATTGCTCCAGAGCTGGTAGTAGGCTCCCCACGATGGAACAGAGGTCACGTCGTTGAAGCCCCACGTACGGCACACCGTGATGCCGTTCTTGGACATCTCCGTGAAGATCGTGGTGAGGTCCGTGGCCGACTACAGCGCATTTGTATTCAGTTGATTGAGTCAACACGAGGTAGCAATGGCAATGAGCGACGTACCCAGAGCGTCTCTGAAGCCCAGTAGGCGTTGGAGCCGAACACGTAGAACGGCTTGCCATCGAGCTGGAACGTCGTGCCATTCGTAGTCACGAAGCCAGCCGACGAGAGCGTCGGACTCGCAACGAGAGCCGAGAACATGGCGAGCAACGCGGTGGTGCGGGAGAACATCACGAAGATGGAGGCGAAGGCGAGAGGCTTGAGCGCTGGGAGGCGGATTTGAGAATGAAGTAAGGAGGTCTCACACAACCAGTCCGGAACGAAGGCAGTCTCGTGCAAGACGGCGCCTTCTGTCCTCTAGGTCCATGGCGCGTTCTTCCGTGACAGCCCTCCTCGTGGCCGTCGGGTACCTCCCACTAACTTTTTTTGTGTTGGGAATGCGAGGTTCAACGTCCGGATGCTTGAGCTACAGTAGTGCAGGCGCGTGCTTGCACAACTGGAAACAGACAGCGCACGCGTCACTACGGAGCTCGCCATGCTGTGATACTCTTAGAGTGTGCTGATGTGCAGCAAAGCACCGGAAGAAATTTCGGATTCTGCTTCCGCAAAGCCTCGCTTCACCGTGGATTTGAGATTCTGGCACGCACGCCGTCTCGTCTCGAGTGCTTCGCTATGGACAGACGTGGAGGTCTGGTCTGGATCTTCAAGCTCTGGGTGATGTGAACAGTGGCGTCTTTTCAAGCTCCATCTGCGACGTGTGAGATGGGGATGCGATGATGATTAGTGTGGACCACGTAATATTGGTGTCGCGGGTGGTTTTTGGATCTTGGTGGTTTTTGGCGACGTTCCAGATCCCTGGCCATCATTCTCGAAGTCAATCGGTAAGTTCGCAGTGGGACCATCACTCGCACTTACCCGTCTGGCTCAACCCAGCAACGTCACTGTCAGACAGCCAGACGCCGACACCAAGGGCGACATGAGCAACGCTGCGGAGGAATATGCCGCCACACGACGACGCCGCGGAGGAGGCACGCGCTCCGGCAGACGCAGGCAGCCCAGTATGAGCGATAGCCAGAGCGACGCTGCAGTAGGAGGCGAGGAGGAGGAGAGTAAAGGCGAAGAAGAAGACGAGGAGGACGGAGAGGAGGAAGACGAGGAAGACGAGGAAGACGAGGAGGACGCGCCGCGGTCGCATCGCGAGTCGCTGACGATGGAGGCGGAGGAAGAAGAAGAAGAGGAGGAGGAGGATCCGCTGGAGACGACGGTGTTCCAACTGGTGCACGATATCGTGACGACGGAGTGGGCGGAGGAGGAGCTCACGGCCAAGCTGAACATGTGCGTGGGCGTTTGATGTTGACGCGGCTGATTGATGGACGACGTGGAGTACTGACGCTCTGGTTTGATGGAGTGCAGGATTGCAGAGGCGCTTGAGGAAGCCGAGGCGGCGTTCCGCAAAGACCGCACGCCGCCGTATCGACGCGAAGGTGCGATTGATATTGTTCGTGATGTTGAAGATGGCGTTTGATTGATGCTGACCCATGCGAATCAAACGCATTAGGCCATTTGATCGGCGCACTACTGCAAGTGCTCGAGCAGCACGAAGAGTTCTACCCAATTGTACGTGTGTGCCCATCAAACACTCTCGTCTGATGTTAGTGTGGACTGATTGATGTTAATGGGTTGTGTGTCCATTAGCTCGAAGGGAAGCTCGGCGAACTGACGGAGGCGCGCGTGAAGGCCGCTGTGTGTCGTCTGCTGCTTGCCACGGTGACAGTCAACAGTCGCTTCGTGGTCCAGTTGCTGAGTGATGAGGAGACGCTCGACCGCGTCTGCGACTACGCTGCTGATGCGGAGCCGCCGCTGCGCTGCTACGCCACGGGACTGCTGGCTGTGGGGCTCCGAGATCGCTCCATCGCTGATGTCGTGGTGAACAAGGAGGTTTCGATCAAGTTTCTCAAGCGCATTCGACTCTACGCGTCGAAACTGGAGCGAGAGCGCGTGCTCGCGACCAAGTACATCCACGAGCGGCTCAAGAAACGGAAGCGAGCGGCGTCGGTGTCGGCTTCAGCGACGAGTACAGCCCCACACACAGTGCGAGGTGTTGCCAACGCTACACCAGGGGCTCCTCCGCGTGCTGGATTGAAGCGGAAACACTCCGAGTCGACGATGGCTGTGCCTGAACGAAGCACTGCAGATGGAGATGTTGAGATGGTGCAGCCATCCACGCAAGAAGATACGGAAGACTCAGTAATGCTAGACCTCTCGACCAGCCAGGCAGCGCCAGCCTCAGGTCTGGACGACGACAAGCTCGCCACCATTGCTGCGGCTGATATCCTCGGCTTCCAACCAGACCCAGAACGTCACGAAGAAGACCTCAAGAGACTAGTGATGCTCGAGTTGCTGTACACGCTCGATAGTATCGGCTTGATGGGCGAATATATGGAGCTCTTCGCACCAGCGCTGAAGGAAGACATCATCGGCACGATCATCACCTTTCTTCACAACCGGAACCCGACAATTCTTTCGCACACGATGAAGCTCACGTCGCACTTCCTCGCGCACAAAAAGTTCTGCTTCTCGCTCATCGACGCTGGTGGAGTGGAGTTAATCTTTGGGACTGCCAAGGCCTTCCAAGGAAGCATACCAATCGGCTTGCTCGACAGAAGCCTGTCGATGTGCCTCCATGGCTTGGCGTCGTCCAACGCGGTCATGGAAAAAGTTCTGTCCACAGACGCAGAATCGCTTCTCGCAGTATCCTTCAGCTTGTTATCCAGTCCAAACGACCGTGCGCGTCAAAATGCTGTCGTGTTCTTCGGCCTCACGCTCTCATTCAAGGTTGTGCTCGATGGTTTCGAGAAAGAGAACGGATTATACACGCTGCTGAACATCATTCGAGCTGGCAACAACCCGAAATCCGCGGTTCAACGGCAGCTATCTCACGATGCGTGTCTCTGTCTGCGTCAGTATCTTCGCGTTCACATGGCTCTCGTTACCCACCGCTTACGGCGTCGTCTATCTCAGTTGAGTCACCAGACGAACCGGACGACTACGGGAACCCCCATGCTCACTGCTGCTCCAGCACTCGCTCGACTTCCCGTTCGCGTGCCGAAGTTTCAGTCCTCCAAACCTGTGGATATCGACGACAAGGCCCACGAGCAGAACCTCGTCTTTTTTGAGAAGTATCAGTTCAGCGTTCCAAGTGCATCGGGTGGCTTGAATGCTCCGTGGTCGGCTTCCAGCGGACCTGGTGGTGCTATTTGGCCGCCGGCAGGGAAGCTCAGCCATCTGCGCGGCCCACTCGTGATGCTGGAGGTGGCAGCCATGATGGTGTCACTGATCCAAAACGGGGATTCCGACGAGAGCTCGAGCACAATTCGCGGCTGGATCGTCGAGCGTGCCCAGTTTTGTCTTGAATGTCTGCGCGTGCTGACGCTGGTTGTCCCCTCTCTTTCCAACGATGTCTGCTCGACTGAAGTCGTGGTGGACGAGACGGGATTGCAAAAACAGACTGGCTTGTCGATCCTCTTGGAGCTTGCCTCTAGCAGCAACGCGAGGGATTCGAGTGTTGTACGGGATGCGCTGTATGTCTTCTGCAACTGTGTCTCCCCACCACACGCCGAAGACTGCTGGCAACACCCCCACAAAGACATTCGGCAGATCACCCTCACGGCCCGAGATATGCGAAAGCAGCAGTCCGCTTCACATGCATCAAGCAATGGCAATGGTGCTGCTACAACTGGAGAGGAAAACGTGGTGGCGTGCTGCTCAAGAGTGAAAGACGACCGATCGCTTCGACCGGTGCGCAAGCTCGCTCGAGAGAAGAACGCCATCAAGGTCTGTGTGCAGCTGCTTCGTTACAAGCGCTCGGTGCAAAACGCGGATGCCATCCGTCTTCTAGCGACACGTGCATTGCTTGGACTGTCACGCGACCGTCACATTGCCCAGATCTTGGAGAAGATGCAGCTTGGCCAGTTACTCTCGGACCTAATTCGACAGGACCCAGTGCTGGAGGAGAACGCTGATCTGCACTTACGCTTCCGTGAGTCCGCTCTCGATCTCATTTCGCTCGTGACCCACCGCGCCCCGAACGCCGTGATCAACGAAGCGACGGACCCGACAGTCCGGAAAATCGAAAAAGCGAGTATTGTCGCGCAAACTCCGATCTCGTACGACCCAGACGAGCTTCTTCGCCTCATCCACGACCACTTGGTGTCGAAGGGGCTGTCTGAGTCAGCTGCAGCGTTGGCACGAGAGTCAAACCTCGAGGAACCAACGCGAATCGGCGGTCTACTGTCGAATAAAACGCCTGAGAAGTCTCAAGAGAGAGTGACCAAGAGCCGTTCCTCCACTCCCGGTGACATCGCCTCGTCCCAGGTTGCCGTGAGCAATGTCGATGAATCCGAAGACACGCACCGTGCCACTAAGATTCCAAGACTTGTATTGGGACCGCAGGCTTCGTGGGCCGGTAATAGTGCACTCAAGACGAGTCAAGGAAGCACTAAACCTGTACATCTTCACGCCGTGAAGCTTACCCAGGGTGAGCGGAGAAAGCGTGTCCAGCAGGCATTCAAGACTCCGCATCTCTTCGCACTCAGCTCGCTTCCGCGTTCGAAGAAGAATGTGAGTGACGCGCCAACTGACTCTCCGAAATCTACCGTCCCTAGCCCAAAGCCGCCGACAGCGACTCAGACGGCGAATCGGTCATCAAGCTCCACCCGCCTCGACCACATCATCACGCACTACCTACGCGAACAGCATCGTCAATGCGTAAATCCAGTGACAACAGTGCCGCCATTCAAGCTGCTGGGCAACGATGCTTACCACCGATGCCCAGATCCAAGCATGCTGGTGAAGACACCTGTGAATATTTGCTCGCGCCTCGTTGAACGCAGTCGCGCCGGCTTCCGTGTGGGCCCTCGAATCTTCGCCGGCCCGTACGTGGATCCTGGCGTGAATCGATACGTGTTTAGTCGTTACCGGCCTTACCGCGTCGTTGGCAATCACAACTCGAACCACTGGGGCCCCAGTGTGGCTCGGTTTTATGGTGACGACCAACTAGAGATGCTCATGGGAAACCACGATGGGCAGATTCGACTGATGCAGATCGACTCAGACCAGATCGTTGAAGAGTGGACGTGCCACTCGACCTCCAGTGTGATCGCCGACCTCGAGACAAACGAACGCACACATATGGGGCAGGTGAGCCGCCTCATGATGACGGGATCAGTCGCGTTGACGGTTTTCGGCGTCTCGGAGGTCGCTATTTGGGACGTGAAATCTATGGAGTCAGCACGTTGGCGCTTTGCCGGTGCGCTGTCGCCGCGCTTCAACAACTACGGCGACCGTATCGTCGCCCTCGACGCTCGTCTGGGCGATGACGATCAAGATATGGAAGTCGATCGCCAAGTGACGGGGGCCGTGGTTCTCGATCTCGCGACTGGCTCCGCACTCTGTGAGCTGAAAGATAGCGTTCAGTCGAACGACTATAGGCGAGACACGAATTGCTGCTTCGCACCGGATGACAGCACGATCCTTACAGGCGGAATGCTGTGGGATGGACGGATTCCGACGCGTGCGTTGTACAAGTTCGACAAGCTCTCCGAGGTCGGGTACGGCTTTTTCCATCCGAACGGTAACGAAGTGATCATCAACTCCGCTGTGTGGGACTTGCGTACGTTCCAACTGCTTCGCATGGTCCCTGCGCTTGACAAGTGCACAGTGCGTTTCCACTCGACGGGTTCTGTGATGTTCGCGTACAGTCCTCACTCCATCGTACGTAGTGCTTCGTGGAAAACCCGTATTTCGCCTGCGATCTAACTTATGATGTGACCCCAATGCGTAGGTTGAAGACAGCGAACGACGCCGTCCGAAGGCCAAGACGTGGTTCCGTGTGCTTGATACTCGCGATTTCAAGGACATTTCGACGGTCGAGTTGCAGCGTCCAGTGTACGATCTCGCCATCGATAGCAAGAGTTCGCTGCTGTCAGTGGTGGAGGGTCGCTATTTGGATGCCAGCTCTTCAACCGACGACGATACAACATGCCGTCTGTATGAGATCGGACGCAAGCGCCCCAGTGAAGACGACTCGGATGTGGAGGAAGGACTCGACGGGTCCGATACGATGGACGACGACGAGTTTGACGATGAATCGGACACGGAGGAAGACGACGAGGAAGACGATGACGAGGAAGAGGACGATGGTGAAGAGGACTTCGAAGACTATGATGACGAAGAAGATGATGGAGACGACGGCATCGAGTTCATCGGCGCGGGTGAAGACGACGACGAAGAGTACGAGAGCGATGATGGTGACGAAGGCGAGGACGAAGGCAGTGAAGGCTCAGATGAAGACTCTGGTCAGCATGGCCGTCCACTGTCCACGCGAGACATCCAACTGCTCTTTGATCTGCCGGACGGCGAATACTACGACGTCCACGATGACTACTCGAGCGACGAGGAGGACGAAGTCGGCGATGGAGTCTGAGGCTCCAGTTGGGTTCGTACTTTCAGTGTGAATGTAATTTTGGGCTGCACAGCCTCCTTGTTTTGGGTTTCACCTGTGACTGATCTTGAAACGACGCAGGGCAGTGGGTAACCAGTTACCACTGCCAGCAGCAGTTCCTCGAAGAAGACAATGCGTCGTGACAGCGCGCCCCCGCTCTCCTCCGCTGGCGGCGCCACTGTCACCACCACTGGAGGCAGCACAGCGGCTTCGTCGACTCGCTTCCGCAAGCAGCAAGCCGCCGACCTCGGAGCCATTATCGAGACGACGTCGTCGCAGCTCACAGCGGACCCGACGAATGCCAAGCTCCTGCTCACACGCGGCATGGCGCAGTTCAAGCAAGGTGCTTTGCAAGAAGCGCTGCGTGATCTCACGCGCGCGACGGAGCTTGAACCGCACAACACGACAGCGTTTTACACGCGAGGGCTCACGCACTCCAAGATGAACAAGGTGGACCTTGCGATACGGGACTTTTCCGAGGCGCTGCGGCTCAATCCCGACCACTTCAACGCGGCCTATGCGCGTGCATCGTGCTATAATTCCAAGGGCGACTTCGTGCGAGCTATTGACGACTACACGTTCGCACTCACGCAGGACCAGAAGTCGAATGGCACGCAGAAGAAGAAGCCGAGCATGATCCCCAAGCTACTCGAGCGCTCGGCGAGTCTGGCGAAGTACGACCAGCAACTGGAGACTATGGTGGGCTTGCAGCGGCGAGAAAGTATATCGTCAATAACAGATGACAACAACAACGCCTGCGACGAGCACTACGACTACGGCTCAGCTCTCGGTGGCCAACTGAAGCGAAGACCGTCCGGCCTTGGGCCAGAGGCGGCCGCAAGCAGTGCGGCGCCGTTCCTGTCCATGGCATTCACGAACCCTTCGCCACTTTACTCTCAGTTGTCGCCGATGGCGTCGTTATCAATAGGAGGTGATGAAGGCACCGAGTCGACGCTGTCGAGCTCGTCCTCTCGCGCGTCCTCTGGGGCATCGCGCCGCAGTACGATCGCCGTCATGGAGACGTCAGCGTCAGCTCTCGAAGCTGCTGAACAATTCCACGCGCGAGGCTTCGCCTTCCGTCAAGACGGCAACTTCCAAGCAGCTGCGGAGGAGTATTCGCGCGCCATCGCGCTGAATCCCAAGCACTTCAAGGCGTTTTTCAACCGCGGCTTCGCCTACGACAAGCTGCGGCGCTTCGAAGCTGCCATCGCTGACTACAGTGCCGCGCTAGCCATGGATCCAACCAACGCCTTTGCGTATTATAACCGCGGCATCTCACTCGACCGCAGCGGTGACTACGAAGGCGCTCTCGCCGACTTCACCCAGGCGATCGAACTGCTACCCACGAACGCCGACTTCTACCACAACCGCGGGTTCTGCCACCGTAAGCAGGGCAACTTCGAGCTCGCGATCGCCGACTATAGCGCCGCAATACGATTCAACCCGAGCCACTTCAAGTCGCTGTACAACCGAGCGTACTCGTTCGACAAGCTCGGCCGCTACGCCGAAGCTATCGCAGACTACACAGCCGCGTTGCAAGTCGAGCCGGCCAACGCCAACGCGTTCCATAACCGCGGCAGCACGTACGACAAGATGAAGCGCGTCGACTTGGCGATCGACGACTTTGACCGCGCGATCGCGTTGCATCCGCAGTCGGCGTCCAGTTTCAACAGCCGTGGGCTCTGCTACGACCAGCTCGCTCGCCATTTCGAGGCACTCAAAGACTTCTCGCGAGCCATCGCCATGGAGCCGCGCAACGCAGTGTTCTACCACAACCGCGGGTACTGCTACCGCAACATGGGCGAGTTCGCGCTTGCGATCGCCGACTATTCGGAGGCACTGCGGCTCGAGCCCCACAACGTAGCGGCTTACAACAACCGCGGCTACGCGTTGCGGAAGCTCAAGCGGTTCGACGAGGCCGTGCAGGACTACACGACGGCGCTGTCCATCGACCCGCAGAATACGCGTACACTGAGTAACCGCGCGTACTCGTACGCCAAGATGGACCAGTTCAAGGCGGCGATCGACGACTACTCGCGCGTGGTGGCGCTGGACCCAGGCAACGCGTACTCGTTCCACAACCGCGCGATTCTGTTGGATATGCTCGGGGAGACCCACCGCGCCCAGGCAGACTTCGCCGCAGCCGCACAGCTTCAGCTTCAGCAGCAGCAGCGACAGTCACATAGACACCGCCAGGACGGTAGTCGCGAGGATTGAGGGGTCGCTTCCGTTTGAATGCCAGTGTCTATTAGTTAGAACTTGAAGCCCGAGTGCACGGCGACGACGCCGTGCGTGTAATTGGTGTAGCTCGTGCGCTGGAAGCCGGCGGTCTCCATCATGGCCTTGAACTGGTCCTGCGGCGGGAACTGGCGGATGCTCTCCACGAGGTACTGCACACACACGCACGATCATCACCACAGTGAGTTTGGCTCCAACCCACACCGCCACCCGCAAGCTTTCGTACCTGGTACGAGTCGCGGTCGCTCGCGACCTTCTCTCCCAGCAGCGGGATCACGTTGAACGAGTACTGCATCATTTACAACACGCATCAGTTCCTGATCCATCCAGCCAGCCTGTCAGAAGGAAGATGACACGTACGGCGTCGTAGGCGGCGCGGATGACCGGGTTGGGCACGTGGCTGAACTCGAGACACATGAAGCGTCCCCCGGGCTTGAGCACACGGTAGGCCTCGGCCAGCGCGCGGTCGACATGCGTGACGTTGCGGATGCCGAAGGCGATCGTGTACACGTCGAACGAGTTGTCGGCGAACTGGAGCTGCTCGGCGTCGCCCTGCTCCCAGCTGAAGAAGCCGGCGGGCGCCTCGGGCACCACGCCCGGCGCGCGCTCCTTGCCCACCTGCAGCATGGACGAGTTGATGTCGCAGATCGTGATGTGGGACTCCTGCTGCTGGCCGGCGGGGCTCTTGGCCAGCAGGCGCTTGGCGATGCGGAACGCGATGTCGCCCGTGCCGCCGGCCACGTCCAGCACCTGCAGCGGACCCACGGGGTGCAGCGTGTCGATGAACGAGTCCTTCCACAGGCGGTGCATGCCGGCGCTCATGAAGTCGTTCATGATGTCGTAGCGCTCGGCCACGCGGTGGAAGACCCCCGCCACGAGCGGCTTCTTGTCGGCCTCGTTCACCTGCTGGAAGCCGAAGTGCGTCGTGCTCTGGCTGTCGCCCGACGACGCGGAAAACGAACGCGCGGACGAAGAGCTAGACGCAGAGGAGGAGACGGCGGCGGCGGCAGCGCGGCGCGAGAGCCATTGCGGTGACGCCAGCGAGCGGCGCAGCAGAGCCATGGTGGTCAAAGAGTTTGAACGTCTCACTTGATCCGAGAGGTTCTGTGGTGGTCCCCATGTGTGACGACGTGAGTGGAAGAGGGTACCGTACTTGTTCACAATAGAAGGATGCTATATTAGCTTAGTTTCCCGCACAACTGATATGAGCTTAGCTTAGTTTTGAGAAAGGTGTTCGAGTCGCTGGCGTTTGCGGTTGACACACTGGCTGGCGAAGTCCTGCTCCCAGTGCCACTGCTGCTTGACGCGCTCGGCATACCACGCCCATTGGCACCGACTGGGCATCTTCTCAAGCGACGAGAGACGCACGAACTCCTTGGCCATTTGCAGTGGGTACGTCTGCAGTAGCCACAGCGCGATGGGCTCGGACTGGTTGATTGGCAGCTCCTGGAACAGCTCGGGCTTGGGCTCCACGCTGTCGATGGAGCTGAACACAGCCTTCACGATGTCCAGATTGCCACCACTGATAGCAGCGTGGACGGTGAGAGTTGTCGGCTCGGCCCCGTTGGCGAGAAGCCACCGCGTCATGTGAAGGAAAACTCGCGTCACAGCGACGTCGAGGGGCCATGGGCCCCTCGTGAGAAGGAACGTGGAGATGAGAGGCAGTACGTCCACGCAACCACGCAAGCGGGACTCACCGACGACCCGCACAGACGTGAGTGGCTCTGTGAAAACGAGCGGGACGTCGAAAACGTTGTCGAGCACCAGCGGCGGCACCTGCAGCGCAACGGCTTCCGGGGGCGGTCGACCGAAGTAGTTGGCGAAGGCGTTGAGCGTGTGATTGTGGCTTTCGTAGTCGGCCGTCGCCAGCGTCCGATCCTTTTGGAGACTGCTCTTGTAGAACGTTTGTGCCAAGTCCAGACTTGATTGGTGCCACCTTTTAGCCGACGCAAGATCCGATTCGTAGTACCGTTGCTCTCGTGCGAGGTCTGTTTCGTAGTCCTTGTTGGCTCGCGCAAGGTCGGATTTGTACGAGCGCTTGTCGATCTCGTGCTCGGCTTTGAGGCGGACGAGACTGTCGATTGTCTGCGTCGCCTGAAGAGCCTGGCTCTTCATTTCCGCGATTCTTTCATCTTGGTCGCGAATGCGGGCGCGCAGTTCCAAGATCTCGGACTGTGCACTGGGCGAGGCAATGGTCCTTTCAATGGTACTGTTGCGGACCTCGGGCTCTCGATTCGCTGAGTGCCACAGCGCTCCCCAGTCAGCACACTCGTCCTCTCGTGCGCGGCGGTCTCGCTTGTGGATGATACCTCGAGAGGACATGATCTTCAGGCTGCCGAGTCCAGAGTGCCGTCATGTTGATGAGACCGACGCACGATTCATTTTGCAGTGCCATCAATTCAGTTTGGATGGCTACGTTCCTCTCAAAACCAATACTATTGTGGAATTGAATGCCTTTGAATTGACTCGGAAACACGCGTGAGAGATGGAGCAGACGCTAAGCGAGTTCATGGGGATCTCCGAGAAAAGAGAGCTGGGTGGCCACAACGATAGAGCTTGTTCCTGTGTGCATGGAGCATTTGTTAGCTCACAACGACATCCGCTCCCTCGCCACCAAGCTCTTAGCTCCAGCTCCTCCTCCCGTCCCCACCATTATGAAGCTCTTCTTCCCCGTGGCTTTCCTGCTGCTTGGTGTGGCTGGCGTTCTGGCTCAGGCTCCACAGCCACACCAGCAACCGCAGCGACCGACGCAGGCGCCTCAGAATCAGCCTCAGCAACCGCCGCCAGCCCAGCCAACACAGCCAGCGCAGATCCAGCAGACTGCTCCACGGGCCCCTCCTCAGCCATTTCACGACCCGACGGCGACAGCGATGCCTCCGCAGCCAGCATACAGTCCACCACCGCCACACGACCCAACTGCAACTGCCATGGCACCAGTGCCAGCCTGGGTGCCACCGGGGGCAGCTCCAGCCACGCAGCCACCGACCGCTGTCATCCCGGAGCTCCAGACCTCTGCGCCACCAGCTTCCACTGCCACTTCGAGCGTGAAGATCACCAACTCGACTAGCGGATCTGGGGCCACGAGCCGAGACCGCGACTCGTACTACGCTCGCAACTCGACCAAGAAGCACTCGAATGCGACCGCGACCCTCTCGCCTGTCAACGACTCGAGCGCCACGAGCCACTGGACGACGCTGTCCGCGCTCGCGAGTGTCGCACTCGGACTTGTGGTCACTGCGCTCGTGGCTCCATGATTCGGTGTCTCTCAATGAGCGCTCCAAGCCACGATGCATATTGATCAGAGTCAGTGGGTGGATACTCCACACCCTATTTTAATCGAATCCACGCTCATATTTGGTTCAGATATCCACCTCTCTAGCTATGAATACGGCGACCACCGCCACCACCACCACCTCTGATCTCAGTCTCCAGACACTAAAACAACTGATGCTCCTCGTCGGACTTCAAGGCAATCAAAAACGGCGACCGAATATCCTCTTCAACCTCAACATGAGCAGCTGCCAGTGACGCACTGCTGCCATCGTGGTGTCTGGTGGTCTGTGTCGTAGCATCCGGCCTCGGCCACCTGACGAGCTGGCTTTGCAGCACGTGCCTTCGGTCGAATCAAAACCCCGAAAGATACTCTGCTGGCAGCCACCGGCGACTAACTGAGCCCATCCGATCTCAGATGGGATGCCACAGCATGTGGTCGAGACGGTCTCACCAGAGGAGACCCAGCAAGCGCCACAGCGTTCAGCATCAAGTCGACCAGCCGATTAAGTTGGTCCGCAACACGTGGTGCTCCACGCGATGTATACAGTGAAGTACGGTAGAGTACAGCAACAGTCTGTCCCGCAGCCGCCGTTGTGGATCGTGAGATTAGCGGAGACTGTGGGTCCGCCAGATTCATTCTCCAATCCACCTTCCACCCCCACCACTACAGTACCACAGTACCATTCCCCATACCATGAAGACCTTCACCCTGCTGCTCGCCGTCCTCGCCATCGCCTCGGCCACCGCCCAGTCGGCTGCTGGCACCAACGCCACCGCTGTCGCTACCAATACCACAGGTTCCAACGACGACAGCCACGAGTACGACGGCTCGGAAGACCACGACTCGAAGGAGCACGGCTCCATGGCGGGCGGCAAGGACAAGCATGTCGGCTCAGACATGGATGATTCCCACGACGACTCGCACCATGGCTCGCACCATGGCTCGCACGCTGGCACCAAGGCCGGCAACGTCACGGTTCCTACGCCTGCACCGACTAGCTCAGCGGCCTCCCTCTCGACCGTCCTCGGCGCCTCGGTCGCTATCTTCACGGTCGCCACGGCCGTCCTCTAAGCCCACTCGACGGGGTAGATACATCAGCCAATAATGCGTAATCCATTTTTGCTGTCCTCTTTGTGATGCCACACAAACTGCGTCCCCGTGCTTGGTGTGTGGGAACTGAGCCGATCCGACACCCTGCACGTGCTGTGGCCAGTGCGTGGACAACTCTGGATTAATCAAAACCATACAAACTGGTTTTCCTAGGATGGAGTTCAGCACATTGGCCATAGAAACATGTCTCCACGAGCACGACGACAACAACACTAGTGAAGGCAGAGGCGCGTGGCTTGACCAGAAGTCCAGAGAGATATCGGAGTGCGCATTTTAATCCGTCAGACTGAAAGACTCGGCTGTGAAATAAGACTTGAAGCCCAGCCAGTATGCGACATCTCTGGGGGCCAGTCGACGGGGTTCCCAGGCACGCAGTTGACCCACGACCGGTGTTTCACTCCAGCCACAGTTCAGTGGTCTCAGTGGGTGTCTCAAGGGCGCCAAGCGGCTCCTGGAAGCACCACTAGGATCTCCGCAGTCGATGTCCTCATTCCGCAATTTGTCTACTTCCAGCCACCTCCAAGCGTCATGAAGACCTTCAACCTCATCCTCGCCGCCCTTGCCCTCGCCACGGCCGCTGCTCAGACGACCACCACGCCGACCACGACGCCTCCGGCCCACCGTACACTGCCAACACTGCGGAAGAAGGAGACATCCACGAGTACGAGCTTGGCGGAGCCAAGACGAACGCGACTTCCAAGAGCGCTGAGGAAGACTCACACGATGAGGTTAAGAAGCCAGGCAACACGACTGCGACCAATGCCACGACCCGTGCGAACGCCACGACCCGCGCGAGCAACTCGACGGCCGCCGTGACCAACGTGGGCTCCAGTGGTTCGATGGATTCGGATGAGTACACCAAGGCTTCCAGCAGCAACTCGACGGCCAGTGGTGCCAACAAGAGCAAGGCGACCACGCCGACGCCTGCGCCTACGAATGCGGCGGGCTCGATGGGAAGTCTCGCAGGCGTCTCGGTCGTCGTCGTCACGGCACTCGCGGTTTCGCTCGTCTAGAGCTTGACAGTCTGTCACACTCTAACGTGGTTGTCAGTGACACCCACGCTGCTCTCGTCCTCGCCCCTCTCCTTCACTTCGTATACCGCCTTCCAGAGCAAGTAGGCAACGCATTTAACCCAAGTAGTTCTGTGTCGGGTTGTTGATTTGGATATTTCAATGGCGATCCATGGTAAGATTTCTCAGGGGAGGCGAAAGGATCCATGGTGACGGAGTTTTTACGTAATGGTGTATGGCCAACTCCACTTATGGCAAGGCCAGCAACGCCACCACGGGGACTGGTGCATCCGCCTTTGCGAGAGGCCGCACTAGTGTCGACGTCACGATCGCCGTCGCCCGTGTAGATCAAGCAGAGACTCCAGTCCGCTGTACTTTCCCAGTGTATCCATGTCTTATATCAGTAGCTCTCCATTCTGCGTTTGCATCTACTGCATTATGGGATATCCAACTTCTGAGGAGATGGGCGAACAAGCAGCCATACCACCAAATCCGCTCTTCCAGTACATTTCAGAATTTACAGCCTCATTCTACTCATTTAACATCTTCAAACCGGTGGTGCAATCACAATTTAACCAGTTTCTCACCGGTTCCTTACCATCTGGTAGGGCTCTTCCGTGTTTGCGCATGAGCTCTCTGTTCTAAAGATCCGCTCGAAACTGAAGGACGCCTCTCACTCTCACTGCCGTGCGCAACCACAAGCCAACGCGCCGCGCAGCCCCCCAGCCACATCCGCCGCTTTTTCCGTCCCGTCAAGATGCTGCGTCCCGCATCGCTGCTGGCGCGAGCAGCTCCGTCGCGCGCCGCCTTTCTCCAGTCGCGCGCCATGTCGTCGCTCATGTCGGACGTCCACGGCACGACGCACGGCAAGAAGCACTGGCGCAACAAGCCGCTGTTCCGTCGCGAGGGCGACAAGCGCTTCCGCAACGGACAGGAGGCCGCCGACATGCTCATCGAGGAGGCCGAGCGCCGCGACCCGTACCAAACCGAGTTCCTGCAGGCCGTGAACCTCTTCGTCAACTCGGTCGTGCCCGTCTTCGACCGCTACCCAAAGTACGCGTGGGTCATGAAGACGCTCATGGAGCCCGAGCGCGTGATCCAGTTCCGCGTGCCGTGGATCGACGACACGGGCAACCAGCGCGTGAACCGCGGCTTCCGCGTGCAGTTCTCCAGCTCGCTGGGTCCGTACATGGGCGGCCTGCGCTTCCACCCCAACATCAACCACGGCATCGCCAAGTTCCTGGCCTTTGAGACCGTCTTCCGCAACGCGCTGGCCGGTCCGTTCGGCGCCGCCCACGGAGGATCCGACTTCAACCCCGTGGACAAGAGCGAGTCCGAGGTCATGCGCTTCTGCCAGAGCTACATGACCGAGCTGGCCAACTACATCGGCCCGCACACGGACGTACCGACCGCCGGCGTGGGCGTCGGCCCCAACGAGATCGGCTACATGTTCGGCCAGTACAAGCGTCTGCGCCAGCTCCACCCGAGCGGCACGGAGGGCATCCTCAGCGGCGGCCAGTACTACTACCCAGAGGTCGTCGGCCATGGCATCGTGCACTTCGTGGACCGCCTGCTCGAGTCGCGCGGTGAGTCGCTCAAGGGCAAGCGCTGTCTGATCTCGGGAAGTGGCACCGTGGCGCTCAGCGTCGCGCAGAAGCTGCTGGATCTGGGCGCGATCCCTATCGGCATGAGCGACATGTTCGGGTACATCGTGGAGCCGGATGGACTCACGGACAAGAACATCCAGCAGATCAAGAGCCTCAAGGCCGAGCGCAACGCGCGTCTGGGCGGCTACATCATGTCGTCCACGACGGCGCTGTACCACCCGGCGGGCGAAGGCAGCATCTGGGATACGCCGTGCGACTACGCGTTCCCGTGCGCGATCCAGAACGATCTGGACGCCGACGCCGTCAAGTTGCTGGTCAAGAACGGATGCAAGGGCATCTTCGAGGGCGCCAACATGCCGTGCACGGAGGAGGTACGTGGAGTTAGCGACGTGGAGGGTGCGTGGATAGAAGTGTGTACTGATGGGGATTGCGATTGCAGGCCATTGAAGTGATCAAGCAGCACGACGTCGCGTACGCACCCAACAAGGCGGCCAACGGAGCCACGGTGCGATTCTGCTGGTGATGGCTGAAGGGGTTGATGGACGAGACTGACGATTTGGATTCGACTGGATTGTAGCTTGCGCTTGCGGCCAACAACCTGGGCAACAAGGCGCTCACGCCTGCGCAGCTGGACGCCGTCGTGAAGGACTACATGCACAACCTCCACGACCGCGTTGCCGCCACGGCCGCCGACTTTAACGCGCCGGGCGACTTGCACGTGGGCGTCAACATCACGGGCTTCCTCGCGGTGGCGCAGGCCATGTTCCGCCAGGGCGCCGTGTAAGCCGAGTCCTCTCTCTCAGCGGGGGACGTAGCTGACTCGTATGGCAGCGATACAAGCAGAGAAGCAGACATGCGTGACGAGAATCCAGAATCGTGAATGGCTTCAATATTGACCATACTAAAATCAAGTTCTCACGTCGCAGAAATGGGCACCAGTTGGTAGGAGCTCACCGAATGGATCCTTCCTCTTCTGGCTCCACGTAGTGCCCGTCTAAACCGATACAAAATACTTCAGCCGGATATGTGTTTACACAAGAAATTTACTCTTGATTTAGCTTAGTGAGGACACCCAAGAAAACCCAAATATCATGTGCGAGAGGTTTCGGTTCAGTGCCCTGACATGGCTACACTTGGCCGGCGAGGAGTCAGTGAGCAACCCACTGGGAAGCGATCCGCTTCAACATTCGCCACGCGCGTGAGACTCCCACGCCCCTGTGGACTGAATGCTACACAGTTTCTCTATTTCGGACGCGGCCTCTCCTCCTGGCACCCATTGCCCCTTCGTTGTGTGAAGTCTCATATCCGGATCCGCTGCCTCGTCACCATGCCGTCTCCTGTGCGTCTCTTGGCCTTGTTGGGGCTTCTCGCTGCTAGGATCCCAAGCGTTATTTCCAGAGAATGCCCACTCTCCTTCACTGCCACGTCCGCGACCCAGTGGACTGTTGGCTGTGCGGAATACATCAGCCAGCAGAGCACGAGCACGGTGACTGTGACCTTCGACCCCAAGCAGCTGGCCGTCGTCAAGATCGGATCGTACGCAAGCGTGGAGCTCTCGCCACCGAACGCCGCGCAGCCCACAGAGCTCCACCTGCCAGCTCGCCGCATCAAGATCGATGGACTCGTATCGTCCTCGCTGACTGCCTTGTACGTGATGGCTTCAACTAAGTTGGCGACAAGCGAACCTCACATTGATTTTTGGGTGTTAGTACAATCGAAGGAGACGCCGCGGAGGCATCGAAGGCGACGCTGGAGATCAGCGCGTCTACGTTCACAGGTCTGACGGCCATCAAGAAGCTGTACGAAGCCTTACATGTATTGACTCAATCCGTTAACATCTCCCCGACTGACGCATTCGTTGATGCATGTAGGTCGCTGAGCTCTGTCAACGTCACTGGCACCAGCACACTCAAGTTCTCGACGACCATCAGCGAGATGTGAGTGCTTGGATCTTTACAGTTGCATTCAGGTGTGGCGGCAGACCTGACAGTGTGGTGGCGATGGGAACAGCTCGATCACTCGAAGCAGTCTGACGGAGTTGAAGGTGTCAGCAGCGTCTGGGTCGTCCTCTCTCAACATCACTAAAGTGTAAGTGAGACTGTCACACTTGGTAATTACCTCGCCAGTCTCATGTCATCCACCCACCCACAGGGACTTGCGCTACAACCGCCTCCGCAACATCCCCCTCGCAGTGCTCGCCAGTCGCGCGCTCGTCGAGTGCGTAATTCCTTTCGCTTCGGACAGAGCGCACTTCTGTGAGACTGACTGTCATGTGTGTGTTGTTGCCACCCGCCAACAGAGCCAACCTCGAGGGCAACACGTTCCCTGCACTTCGTCTGAGCCGCCGTAAAGTGCGTCGCATCATTCGTCTCGTCAACACGAAGCGCCTTGTGCTGGGAGCGATCGCCGACTTCACCGAGCAGTGCGCCGGTGGAGAGAAGACGAGCGTTCGTATCGGCAAGACAACTGTCGTGGTGTGTCAGGTTCCCAGCGAGGACGACGACGATCTCGTGGCGGAGGAGGCCGGTGACTCAAGCGACTCGAGTGGCTCCACGGCTACGGCTTCGTCCAACAGCTCCACATCGTCCGAGACCACGACGACGACGGGTGGCAACTCCTCCACCACCACGACGATAATCTCCAACAGCACGACCACCATCGTCACGACGACGGCGCCTTCCAACTCCACCAAGGATGCCAAGTCTGCGGCCAGTGCGCTGTCGACGCTACCGCTTTCGCTGGCCATCGCTAGCTTCCTGCTTGACCCGATCTTGTGAGCTCCGTCGATCTGTTCATGCACCGTCCATTTAAATACGCGTGACTCATAAACAAAGCATGCATACCTCTTTCATTGTTGTGGCGGTTGACTAGTTCAATCGTAGAGCAGGCAGCGCCAGAGCCAGTGGACGACCGTGTTGACGAAGTCGGTGATCGCACGTCGCTGTGGCAGAGAGAACTTGTGGCTCGCAGGCTCTTCACGGCGGCAAATGTCGATGTGGACGCGATTCGCGTCACCGTCCAGACTCGCGCTCGCGATGCCGCTCGGGAACGTCAAGTGGATCATCAGATCGCGCGCGTCCGGACAGAGCAACAGGAAGTGGCACGCGCCGTGGCCATCAAACTGGTACTCGCGCACTTGGCCGGCGTAGACGTCGCGAAGACGCAGTGCGAACTCCTGCCAGCACACGTCGTCGATCTCGAGCAGCTCACTGAGCTCCGGGTCGATTTTCTGGAGTGGGATGCAAATGGAGAGGCGAAGACACTCTTCCAACTGCTGCGGACCGACGTCGATGCGGAAGTGCTCGAACGGCAGAGCCAGCGACTGCGCCAGCTCCGTCGCGACGCCGTGGGCATCGCTGTACAGCAACCGCGACCACAGCAAGTCGCGCTCGTAGTTGGCGGCGGCAGCCTTGAAGAGCTCCTTCACAAACAGCTCGGCTTCGTGCATCGCGCGTTCAACGGGAAGCAGTAACACGTTCGTTGACGACGACAGCGGAACGCTGCGGATCAGCACGAGCAGCACCGAGTTCTTTGGCCGCTTCTTGCCCTTCCACAGTTCTTGCGTGGTGACCAACAGCGAGTAGCCAGGCTTGTTCGTCAACGCCGCGCCTCCTCCGACTCGGTTGAGCGACGCAAGTGTGGCCATCGACGTCTGCCGGTTGAAGAAGTTACCTGCTGCAGAGTGACAGGCGATCGTATCTGGCGTGCCAAACTGCGTCAAGTCGGTCACTTCGTATCGCGAGCCGTGGCAGCCGATGTATCGCAACAGAATCTTCATCAGAATGGACTCCGAGAAGTCTGACTGCAAGTTCCGAACGGGCAACTCGACCGCCGCGGCCTCCAACGCACACTCCTGCGTCGTTTTGGCTAGTGAGGCGCGAGGATACGTCCGCAAAAAGCACCGGATGCCCTTGACCATGTTGTGGAGCGAGCTTGTTGAAGCTGGGACTGGTGGTGCACCATTGGCCGCGTCTGGGCGCGGCAACAGCGTCCAGTCAAGCAGACACTGGTGGAAGAAGCGGATCGTGAAATCATGGATGAGTCCTCGCGTGTTTGCTGCTCCACGCAGTGACAGCTTGATTTGGTTCAAGACTTCACCACGCGCCGTCGAGTGGGCACTCGCCGCTTCTTGCAGATGCCGCTGGTGTCCAAGCTCCTGTTGCTGCAAGTCTTGCTCATTGAGCAGCGCAACGCTCAACTGTACTCCACTGTGGTCACACTTGAGCTCCAGGATCAGCACGTCATTGGTCGCGTCAGGCACTGCGCGGCTACCGCTGCGAGGCGCGCCACCCCTCGAAGTCGCGGTCGTTTTCCGCAGCACGCTGCCGCTGTGTACGAAGAACTCAGTGAATGCTTCGCCTTCCGTCGCAAACGCGTCCACAGCAGACGCTCGAGTTGGAGTGGCGGTCCCACTTGTTGTGGCACTGCCAGCTCCACCTGCTGTTGCATCAGTATGATGCTTGCGACCGAGTCGACTTGACGGAAGCTTGAGGTGATAGAAGCCCAGCGCACGAAGGTGAACCGCGTATTGCTCCACGAAGCGATGCACAACCTCCATACGAGAATGGAAGACAGCCTTGAGAATCTGGAGTTTCATCTCACGCACTGCTTGTCCTTCCTTTCCTGTCATCGCCTGGACGGTGTGCTCCGTGAGCAGCTTCGCGACCACGCACTCGTTGCCGTGGAACACAAACTCTTGCTTGTACGACAACAAGTTCACCAAATCCATCGACGCCTGCAGCGCACGCAGGCGGCCAGTGTTGGAGCCATCACTCAGGTACTCCTCCTCGATCTTCACGACCTCCCACCGCTCAATGTAGCTCACACGGAAACGTTGGTTGAGCAACAAGTGACCGGCCCCCAGCATTGATCTTACTGTGGCTTCACGAGCTCCTTCAATTGAAACTTCTTGTTGTGGTATGATCTGCTTGATCCGACGGTATAGTGCCAGGCAACTATCCGATGCAGCCGTGCACGCGACCAGAGATTGCTCCCGGCGCAAGAAAGCTGAACCGAAGTGACGAAGTGGGTCGACTGACTTCCCTCCCGCACGCGAGAAATCGTCGCCCTTGCCACTCGACTTCAACTTCTCACTCTTGTCAACTGCCTCCACGAAAGTGTTCTTGGGGCAGTACTTGTACCGAGGCCCCCAAGTCTGCGCCAAAAGCTTGCGCCACGGGTTCTTCGACGATCCTGAGCGAGTTGCTGTAGACGACGATCCTGTCGACGTCACAGGCAAAAGCGCCGTGGTGGAGCCGCTCGCACGCTTCAACTCCGACGCACCAGTTTTGAAATCGGTCGATCCCATGCGCCCCAATGCTGGAGGTTGCTGGATCGGCGTTGGTGGGGCTGCCGACTTGGCAACACCAGCGGTCGCGTTTCCCTTCGCATTCGCCACTGGAAGATCCCACGGAGCTACTTCACCAGCCGCTGCACCCCGATTTGCACTGATGCCTGGCCCCATCTTCCCCGGGAATCCGCCGCCGCGAGCACGAGCTCGCGCAGCCATCAAGGCGTTGGCTGCCGTCGGATTCGCCCGCATTCTAGCGGCATTTCCAAGTCCTTGGTTGCCTGGACCTCCTGGACTAGGGCCTCCGACACCAATCGGCGGGATTTGTGGTCCGGTTGACGGTCGCTTTGTTGGAGACGGCACGGTAGTTCCGCTGGCACTAGTCTTCGCTGGCGGTTTGTCAACACCAAGCTGTCGGCTGGAGCCACTTGACGAAGACAGAATACCGCCGCTCGATCGAAGCCCAGTGGCGCTCGGTCGTGCAGACACACTATCGTCGATGATCAGGCGTGTGGAAGAAGCCGAGCTCGTCGATCGGCTGCGCGACGGTTCTCGTCCGTCAGAAACTTGGATTCCAAACTCCTTGAGCAAGCGAGCAAATGCTGAGAGGTCTTGGCGACTGATCGTCTCGACAGTTTTCGGGATCATCCCAAACGCTTGAAGCACTGGAACGATCCGGCTTCGAAACTCGACGAAGCTCAACGTGAACTCCCCTCCTGGGTGAGCTCTTCCACCTGAGCCGCCAACGAACAACGAGCGTGGCTGGACAACAGGCGCACCGTTAGGCGACGAGTACGCCAGGCCGCCACGCTGCAGAAGTAGGCATCGCAGCATGCGGTCTCGAAGCAGAGACCAAGTCAGCACCTTCGCGAGCTGCAGCGCGATACCGTCAAGCACTTGGTGGCTCAAGTTGTAGGCGTAGAAGACGACTCCATCGTGAGCAGTTGAGACGTCGAGAATGAAGTAGAACGAACGCTGTTGCACGATTGGAGATGTACCAGCTACCTTCACACTCTCCGCAGATGATCCCTTGGCCATCGAATAGAACATCAGCTCACTTGTCGAGTACTCTCTCGTCGCTAGAATGGACGATGACGACGACGCATGCGCGAGCGACTCAATTGTACTCGATCCCATCGACTGGCGAAAGCTCGCGACTGAATCGACGTCAGAAAGGTCCGACTGGAACGAATCAGAGTGGTTCAGCGTGCTCGACGAGGCAGCCGCATCAAACAACACTGGCATCGGTACTAACTTGATTCGAGGGCTCCTGTGAACACGAAGGTCTTCGACGTCAACACGAATGTACTCCGACGACTTCGAAACGTAGACCGCCGGACGGGCGTGGATAGGCAACGAAGAACGGAGAAACTGGGAGACTTGAGTGGCGATGTTGTCGATATCCCACGACGGAATTGCCAGTGGTAGCGTGAGCTTGGTCACTGACGACGACATATTCCTTGACGCTGCCTCCAGCAAGTCGACGAGGGACTTGATTCTTCCAGGCAACCGAGCGCCATTCGCTTTTGCTGCTTCTTCAGCCACCTTTTGTTCTCTGCGGACGGTACGAATCTCGGTCTCAATGGCGTAATCGTACAACGCCTCCTTCAAATGGGCTTCGTACACATCCTTGAATGCAGACACTTGGATTGGTCCGCGAATCCACATCTGGCAACGCACGAACAGTTTCGACGTCCCATCGCTCGTCGACGAATTGTTGATTGGCACTCGCACCAATAGCTCTGTGATATCGTCACCTTCCTTGGCCACCTCCGAGTCGCTCTCGACAACTTCTACGTGCAGCACGGCAAGACCCTTGCCAACACGGGCGAGAAAGCCCGGAGATAACCGCAACTCCGAGTTCAAGTTGATCGCAAACGTCGCTTCCCCCAAGACGACAGGCTCGCACTTGACGCTGATCTCAATTGCAGATGGCTCCTCAATAGGAGAGGTCGAGAAGAAAACCGGCGACATCGTGGCGGCGTCAAAACTCGAAAGTGGCTCAATTGTGCCGCGGGCAAAAGTCGCAGGATGGGTCACCGTGGCATCGTCTGGTTTCCTTGTATCCTCCCGGTTCACACTCTCCGTGGTTATGCTGGATGACAGTGGCCCCGATTCAACTTGCGGCTGCATGGGCGTACGCGAGTTGCTGCTCTGCCGCTCAAACCGGCTCGGTAGCGCTATCTGCGTACTGGTCATCTGGCGGATGTACGACGTCATTGCAAGGGTCTGGCACAGGAACAGCAGCATGGTCGACGCGTCACTCGATGGTACAAGGCCATCAGGTAATGTGTAGACTGTCGACGCCGCGGGATCTCCACCTGGTGGGCACATGAATACCATGTCCGACGCGCTCAGCTGGAACTTTGTGTTTCGGGCGAGCAGCTTCATCAAAATCAACTGCATCGTCTCATCCAGCTTGCGCTCGAGTAGCTTGCACAGCTCTTGCGTCACTTCGTCACCAGGCTCGCACACACCAAACACCTCAAGAAGAATGCCAGTCGACAACGAAGAGCCGATACTACCCACGATCTGTCGGAGCGCTGGTTGCTTGGAGTGCATGACAGCGTCATTGGTCGCCGTGCTCATCTTGATGTAGAAGACATGTCCGCCGCGATCTCTATAAACGAACACGTGACGCCGGTTGTGCACCTGGAACTGCTCGAGCGCTTGCGTGCACAGCGTCGTCAGCGCGATGCTCGGCACCATACGCTCGTTCAGTCGGAAGAATGCAGCGTACTTCAGGTCACACGCAAACTGGCCCGGCCAAAAGAAGGGAGGATCTCGTTTGAACTGACTGTGCTGGGCGCCAGCGGCATTGCTTGAAGTTGGAGACGGTGGGCTTGCACTGCCTGTGCCAGGATCCACGGGAAGAAGAAGCTCGTTGCATGATCTAGTCTCGTGCAGTTGCAACAAGAGAAGGTATTGGTTGACGCGCTTGCAGATCGTGTTGATGCCAACATGGAGCGCCGTGAGAACTGTCAGCCGGTCAATCCACTCGCTATTGGATTCTCTCTCGCTTGCGTTTCCGTCAAGGGACGGATGATGGAGTTGCAGCTCGATATGATCTCCATGGATCTTGAAAAACGCCCAGTACGGAACTTCACAAGACCCGTCATTTCTCTTGTTCGCAATGAAGTACAAGCCACCGCACTCGACGAGACGCAGCGATTCCGTTCCCAGCTTCAGTTCCTGCTCGACCAGTGCAACTGGATCCAAGCTTTCGTGGTGCACGTTGACAAAATCCACAGGATACTGGACTTTCGTGATGTTTGCCGCTGGTAACTGCGAGAATAGCTTCTGGACGAGGAGCGCGACAGCAGGCGTTATCGTTTCAACACCACGGAGGATACGCAGAATCTCGAGACTGGACCACTCCTTGAGACTCTTTCGGATTCGCTTCAGCACTTGCCGCTGGAAAAACGGAAGAGACGAAAACAACTCAGCCGCCGTGGGGCGCTGGCGCTTGTCCTGTGCGTCCATACCCATTTGATGGCTTCGAGTTCGCTGCAACAACTGTTCGTTCGGCAATGTCAGCGTGACAAGACGCAACGCAATCTTCGGCCCTGACGCATTTGCTGCCCACTCGGCAATCTCGCTGACTCCTCCCGACGCTCCACTAGCCACTGGAGTCGTAGAATCACCCAGAGCCTTCTTCGGCCATATTGGAAGGGACACTGGTGTGCTGGCCTTTGCACTAGGTGCTGTATCCAAAAACGATTTCGAGCTGGAACTGCGTTGTAGGTTGAGTCGTGGAGGTGGCGGCAGCAGCGGCTTCGCCAGCGCAGCTGCATTACCTGAAGAAGTAGCGCGAGATCGGACTTCAGGATCATGGGCAATCTCGCGGGACTCGAAGCGGAAGAAAAATGGCGAGGAGAAACTCGATGTCGCGGCTGCGACGTCCTTGTTCAGCTCGGCATCCTCTTCCTGATTGATCTGTTGCTGCTGATCATGTTGTTCCTCCGCGCTCTCCTCTCCGCTGACAAGATCTTCCTGCTCAACCTCCGCCATCATGGAATCTGGATCAGCGTCGCCACCCAAATCGGTTTGACCCTGAAAATTCTCACCGAATCCATGGGTATCGGTCGCAATCGTCACCGATTTGACCAGGCGCGGAGGTTGAGTAACACTCACGGATGAACTCTCTTCCTCCACGATATACGACACACTGTCGCCTTCGTTGTCAGCGACACCGACGACGTCATCGATCGCCATATTCTCGTTCCCGACGAAGAAGAAGTACTTGGTATCTTCGATGCTGCGGAACAACGCCGCAAGAATCCGCTCAACACACTTGTCGAGTCGCTCTTTGAGTGCGTCTCGGATCGGCTTGCCACTCAGCAAATCGATCATGGAAGACCGCAGAGCAGAGCGTGGAACCGTCTCGCGGATCATATCGACTTGTAGCATGCGATACAGCAGCGTGATATCCAGATCCATTGGAACTTCGACACAACTCGAAAGCGCTTGGATGAGATCACTCTGCTGAACAGGCGAGCCGTCTCGTAGAGCAACGTAGACACCTCGTGAGAAGTTGTGTTCATGTGCTCGCTTGACTTTCTTCCGGAACGTCACACTTGAATGGCGAGCAGCGAGATCTGCGCTCGCGTCGCTTGGCTCAACGTTCTGCGCGGTAGTAACTGGCGAAGGAGGAGGTAAATGTGTCCCTGGACGATTCCCGAACATTTTGTTCACTGTTGGCGCGCGATCATTGGTCTCAGTTGGTGGATCTTGACTGCGTTGGAGTGCTGCTCGTTGTGTGAAGAGCTGACCAAGGAGTGCTTGGTAGGACGCGTCTTCGCCGCTTGGCACCAACTGGGTCGTCAACGCTGCTGACAGGTGAGCCAGAGAGCACTCGTAAAATGCCACTTGGAAGTAACCAGACCCTAAGACTCCGTCGGCTTTCTCGATGAGAAGGTGGAAATCACATCCAAGCTCCGCCTCACGACACTGCAGATCGCAGAACTCGTAATCTTCTGAAAATGAAGCCATCTTTGGATGCGGAGACAGAGGAAGCCCATGTCCCGCTTTGTGGGACTTGTCGTCCTTGGCGCCTTGGAAGTGGCCCATTCGCCACGACTTGTAACCCTCCCGGAAGCTCTGTCGTCGCTCTTGGTACAAGACGATATCATCAGCGGAGACTGACATCTTTAACACGTTTTCAGATGACGTTGACTTGGTGTCACTCGCTTCGAACGATGCTGATGCCTTTAGCTGATGCTGTTGATCCCAATGTGACTGGTGAGTCTTCAATGAAGCACCTTGCTTTGGCTGCGCAGGAGACATCAGTGGTCGCTTCCGCGTCTCCAGAGTCGAAATCGCGGGTAAGAACGCCAGCACCACCGTGTCATTCGGCAACAACTTAGCGAAACAACGACCGAGGCTGAGCGCTTGATGCCGTGGCGCTGCTCGTCTGGCGCTCTGCACAAACCATTGCGGCATCTTTGACGCTGTCGCAGGTGTGCGTATGGCACCAGAGGCTTGGCCTGGCTTCTCAGACACCAGGTCCCCGTGAAAGTCCGTCCAAGCCACCTCGCAATCACTCAGACTTCGCAGTGTCCGCTCGAGCATTGAATAGAGGTAGAGGTTCGCAGATGTCAGTGTCGGGACGTTCACGACCACCCCCTCTGGTGTTGTCGAAAGACCTCGCTCCAAATACATCAGGAAATGCTCCGTCGACCTCTTTGAAGCATCGAGTAGTCGTGCTGTGCTGAATGCTGGCACAAAAATGCTGGCTTCTTTTGGATCTTCGTCTGCTGGATCAATTCCGATGATGCCGAGGGTCGGTGGAGGAATGGAGTATCCTGCTTGCATGCTTGCGTCTGGACTGCCTTCGCGAAAAGTCGTCAGAGTTTCGAACGTGTGCAGGCACGACAACAAATGCCGATCCGTGTCGAAGATCCACTCGCGAATGAGCTGCAACAGCTTTCCTTCATCCAGGTACGTTGCCGACTGTTCCTGAGGAGTGTCGCTCGTGACATCACTTGACTGGTCACTGTCGTCGAGAGATACTTCGTGACCAATTGCATGCCTCAATGCCCAGTGAAACGTATCACTTCGATCAACAGCCGCAGCACTGCCTGCCATCGTTCTCTTAGCGAAACCGTATTGCGGCTCCATCCAAAACGACGTCAGCAAGCAGTGGTCTGGAGTCCGGCGGACGCCGTACTGAATCAGCGAAGTCTTCAAGTGGCCGTTTTCATCTTCCATCAGGATTTCGCGACCAAATATCACACTCGAGACTCGAACACCGTCACCGTCTTCCTCCAGCTTCCAGTCCAACACCCAGAATCCAGCTCGCAATCGTGCCTCGTGGAGGTGGCGCATGACCTCGGTCAACGCAGCCGAGTTGCTTCGCACGAGTCGCCACTTCCAGCTCGAATGCCACATAAACGCTCCAAAGACACTGCGCAATTGCAGTTCGCTACCACCACAACACGCGACCAAAGGCTGCTCAGCATCCTGCGACTGCGCCACGTTCTTCTCTTGTGGTAAGTCGGTGCCTTCGAGCACAAGCGAATCGTGGGTCACGAGCAGGCGACTGATCATCCGATGGCAGAGTACGAGCTTTCTGTGCAAAGAAGTCGCGCTCGCGGTGGACTGAATACCTCCGTGCGTTGGTACACCAGGGGCACTGGCGGTCGTGTCGTTTCCGGTCACGATACACTTCAGTTCTGCCAGTGTTTCTCGACGCGTTGATGCCGAGCAAGAGTAGAAGGCGACGTGAACGACAACCAGAGTCCGGTTCTTAATCTCCACTCGAACGAAGCACAATGCACCCCTTGCTGTCTCTTCTCGACGCGCCGACAGGTTCTGTTGCTCGAGCCCTGTCACTATCTGAGCTGATATTGTCGCGCTATTAAGCGACGAGCGTTGCTGACGACGCTTGACGACTGGCACGGGACCCACTGGAGTCGTCGCCACCGTGTTACCAGGAAGTCTCCCTCCTCGTTCTTCTGCTCGCTGAGAGTCTGATGCTGCGAGGAAGCGCAAATAGAGATCTTTGCCCATTTTCTGCGATGACCACTTGAAGATCGCTGCACGAACGCGATCGGCTGAATGGTCAGTTTCGATCATGAGCGGATGGGAGTTCGTCTCGAGAGGCATGCCACCACGCCGGCCCCCACGAGGACGACCCCCTACCACATTTCGATACTGGGCTTGCCCCACGACGACACTGGTTCGGCTCATCTTTGGTGCAGAATCGGCGCGCGGGTAGAACACTTCCGGCGACGGATCGTCGACTACGACGGATAGCACCTCGAAGCGATCGACATGAAACCAACGATGCCAAAGCACAGGAGATAACTCGCCGATGATTCCAAACACAGGCATCGACACCTGTGTCTTGCTGGTGGTGTGCACCGCGGCCGCGCTCGCCTGTGTTCCGAATGAAAACTGAGACGAAACGTCCGTCGCCGTGACAACGGTGGCAGCCGCGGTCATCAAGTGGAGTAGCACGCGGTCGACATCTTGCACGTTGCGGATGAATTCGTGGAGCGAAGCAGGCCCACTACTAGCACCCACACCTTGAGGCTTGACAGCGATCTGACCCGTACGAGTATCTTCAAACGCGCGTAGGAACTCGGCATCGGCCAATAAATTCACCTTGACGTACCACTCGCTCGACGCGAAATCCTTCTTGAGTTGCCCAAGCAAGCTCGAAGCTGCTCCACTGACCGCTAGCCCCTTCGAGTTTCCCGACTTCACACCAGACGATCGCCCTTGAGTCTGGTGCTCAATGGTCGACGAAATAACGTACTCCAACCACACGTTCTGCTTCCACTGGAGCACGCAGACCAAGAGAACCTTGGTTGCCGCAGGCACAGGCTGCGGTCCTTCCGACGGGACCGCTGGCGCTGGGGCTCCTACAGGCGGCATCTTCCCCAAACTGCCGTCTGGTAGTCGCTGGAAGTTTCGAATGTGCAACTTGTTGACGAGGAATCCTTCGCGGATACGCGCTTCGATGATCCGATCAACGTCTGCATGGATGCGATATTCGTGGACCTTCTCCCGCCACATCCGGTATGGGCGGAGAGCACGGTACTGTCCTCCATCAAACGACGCGCACCACTTTGTGTCGAGCTTCAACACTGGCATCGCAATGGCTTGCAGCTTCGACGGACGGACAAACAGTGACGCTTGGAACGGAGTCATGTTCTTCACCCGATCTCGTTGGGCAGGGGCCCAGTACGCCTCATGCAGACCCACGTAATCCACGACGGCGCCGCCACTGGCGTCAGCGACGAATTGCAGCAAGTCAACATCGGGAACGAAGCCGAACGATGCATTGGGATCGTTCATCGCATCCCCTCCGACGCGGATGAAGTGGCACTGCACATCGTGGCGCACGAGCTGCATGATGAGGTTGTCGTAGGCCGACGAGTTGAACAGATCCACGACCCCGTCGGTCGCGAGCACGAGCAACGGCGCGGCGCCATTAGGCAGCGAGTTGAGTGCGAACACAGCGTTCTGCAGCATGGACGACAGGCTTGCGCGCTGAGATTGGGAGGCGAAATCTCCGTGGGGACTGTGCGTCGCCTCGGCAGCTGCGGCAGCCCACTCGTCTTCAAGCAGCGTGAGTCGGTAACGCACGAGCGATAGCAAACGGTCGGCGTTGGACACGTCGAGCACAAAGCCCTGCACGAGCACGCACAGCGAGTCGATCAACGCGCCCTGCACCATCACGGAGACGTGGAACTCGGGCACGAACGCAGCTCCTCCCACTTCCACCGGCCTCAACAGACTCCGCACGAAGAGCTACAATACACAGCACCGTCAGTCCCTTAGATTCCATTAATCAAACGCCACAAAAACGTGCAGCTACGCACCTCCACGGACTCGTAGAGCATGTCGAGGAAGACCTTGCCTGTGGTCACGTCGATAGCCAGCGACGACGGCGACGCGTCCAGACTCAGCACGCAGCGGTAGCGCTTGTAGATCACGGCCACGCGCGTAGCAAGCGCCATAGTCGCGTCCTCTATCTCTGTCTCCGCGTCCTTTGTCTCCTCGGTGCCTTCAAACGCCACGGCCGCGGCGCTCATGCCGTCGTCCAGCTCGACGCAGGGCAGCGGCGAGGACGCGACCGCCGTGGACGGGCCGCTATTCTCTTTGTCTTCGCTCTCGGGCGACTTGTCCGGGGCGACGGCTGCGTGCGGTGTCGGCAGATAGCGGCGAAGCAGTTGCTGGAAGTGCCACAGCGACAGCGTCGCGCGGTCCACGACGGCCACGTCGCTCGCCACGAGCAGCAGCTCGTCCAGCGCGCGCGGCGCCGGAGACGACTGCGGCATGGATACGTGGCTAGGGCGTGGATGTGGATATGTACGTGTGGATGGATGCAGGCTAGCGGAGAAGAAGGCGCATACACAGCCCCGCCTTCAGCAGGTTGCCGATCCAATATTCCGAGCTGACTGATGGGAGCAGTACTGTTGAACCTGAGGTAGGAGGTATACCTGCACTACCAGATACCTGTGCTGTGTGATCTTTGGACCGGTGTAGCACCGGTAGTTGTTTCTTGATCACTAACTTGAGGTTATCATACATCAGTAGACACGCTGACGCTGCCTCGATGGACGCTTTGCCAGTGGCCGGCATAGCGGCGTAAATTAGAGCGAAGTAGGAATCCAAGTACGGTACACGGAAGCGAATAGCTGGCCTGACATGGAGGTCGTCGACGAAGATAGGGTTCACACCACTCACGCTGTCGTGGAGCACCACGGTCTCGGTTCGATTCCCGGACGCCGCGGAGGTTTGCCAATTGAAGTCCACTGAGTGGGGACAAGATTCGTCCTGTGTCACACACGATGCTGAGCTCTTTCAGAAGTTCTAGAGGGCGCACTTTGGGTACAGTAACCACGCACTCTCGAGTCCTCTGGCAGCCTGCCAGGCAGGCTATATAATGGGTGAGCATATCTCTCAATTTCTGACTCAGAGTTTGAGAGATCTGCTGTCCGGTCCGTCCATTTTTTTTGGACCTCATGTTTTGACGACTGCAGATGGGTCATCTCAGGACACGCGATTCTCTGATGTTGAATTGTATCTACAGCATCCATTGTTGGAGGTTATTGTTTTGAGGATACAATTGGAAATGACTAATGCTGAAATGACGAATATATATTACAGGTTATGCACCTTCAATGCACCACAAATGCTGCCCAGAACACCTCTTTGGTGAGGACGTTTGCATTGGTCCTTCCTGTCGAGCAAGCGTCTGACGTTCGGTACTCAAGCGCCATTGGGTGCTGTACCTATCGGTAACACTCTTGTGCTACTGTCAGTGGATGGCACCGTGTCCACGAAAGCCTTTCGTCGAAAGGAGGCCGCCACAATGACCGCCATCCCGCCACTTGGTCGCGGCTCCTCAGCCAGAGTCGAATCCGCCAGCTTCCAGCCACACCATGAGCTACTACATCCAACCGAACTACCCTGGTCATGAGCAGGATCCACAGCCTGTGGGCTATCCGCCCAGTACGCGGGAGCGCCACACCCGCAAGCCGCCGCGTATCCGCAGCAGCACGCTCAAGCAAGCTATACGCCGCAGTACGAAGGGGGCTACGTCTCGCAACCCGTGAACTACGCGCCTCAGTACGGAGGACCCCCACCACCACAAGGCGCAATCTACCCGCCACAGTATGGCGGTGCCCAGCCCCCTCAACAAAGCGTTGGCTACGCCATGAACGCACCAAGCGGTCCACAGGGTGTGTGCATCTAGTACGCGCCAGTGTCACAGGACGTTAGTGGTATGCATGGCGTGGTAGTCCGCCAGAAGGCGCAGAAGGGCGAGGCTATTGCCCAGACCTTCGGTATCCCGTACGAAGCTGCCAACAAGTACCGCATCTCGGCACTTCCTCCCAACAAAGCTGCCAAGAAAGAGCCCGAAGACCGTGAAGGATGGGAACCGACGGGCGAGGAGCTCGAGCAGCTAGACGCGTTCATGTTTGCCCACGAAGAGAGCGACTGCATCACGCGCACAGTGCTCACGTGGCTGGGCTGCAAGTCGCTGCGTCCTCTCAAGATGCACTTCTCCGTGGCGAACAACTCCGGCGACGTCTACTTCATCGACCGACCATTCAAACTTGGTGGTTTTTGCTGCTCTCCACTGGAGATGACGATCGACGCCGTCGGAAATGGCCAGCCACGTCGCATCGGCCGCGTGCGTGAGGACTTCTCACCGTACCTCTCCCGCTGCTGCACCTCGTGCTGCCTCGCCACGACGTTCACGGATATCGACCGTGCGATGCCCGACGGCTCTCATGAGAAGCGCTACTCGTTGCGTACGAGCCTGTGGTGCTGCGGTCGCGTGAACAATTGCTGCGGTGGCACGTGCTTCCAGAACGACGCCGTGTACGACATCCTAGATACTCAGGGCGAGATCGTCGCGCACTTGTAGCGCACGTACGCCGCCAGCTCCGACGGCGCGAGCGCGTGTTGCCGCATGAGCTACGACTTCAACAACTACATCCTCGAATTCCCACGCGACTCGACGGCCGAGGACCGCATGCTGCTGCTGACGGCGCTGTTCCAGGTCAGGTACCAGTTCTTCGAAGTCGAAGCCGAGTAGATGTGAAAATGTGAGTGGCTGTGTATCGTCAAGGAGAGTACTGTACGCACGCACTACCTGTAAACTCAAGAAGGGCTCAGGACGAATGGCGTGTTCAAGCGCAGCAGGTTTTTGCTTTGGTAACGTTATGTGTGCAATTCAAAATACGCTTGTGTCTTCCAGCAGCATACACGTCCATTACTTTAGCCACTTACCACCACTGATACCTGTATGGACTGGGAGGCCTGCGGCTGTGGCTCTCAGCAAGCTTATGAGGTGAGCAGCGCTTCCGTGGAGTGCACCCACTAGGCTAATAGCGTCGAAGTCGTGGTAGACACCTTCAATCCATCGAGACAGTCACAGCGGAAACCGACAACACCCGACGAAAGTAGAGGGAAACCGAATAACAGAGAAGGAGGACGGAAAGCGTACAAAATATCATCTTTGGCCAATCAAAACGCTAGGGGTAGGGTAACGAGGTTCGTCTGAGGAGGGGCGACGCTGTCGCTCCGGCAAGTGGCGCTTGCGCCCGCTCCGCTGCGCTGCGCTAGAGCGCTCGGGAGATAGCGTCCTCCGCTTCGCTGCGGGGCTATCGGTCTTTAGATCATGAATTCTGGTCAGTAAGGCGTCGTGAGAGATCATGCTACGGGGGGTACCCTCCCCCCCCCTCCGCGTGGGCTCTCACTCGAGCCAAAGGAGGGATGACCAACTCCTTCTCTGTTTCTCTGTTTTTCGGTTTTCATCTCTGTTTTTGATGTTTCGTCGCGGAAACCGGTTTCTCGAGGATGGCGTGTCTGAGAAAAGCCAGCTGGGTATTCATCCAGTCAGTCACCTGCGGTGTATCACATTTCACAGGCTGATCAGAGGATTCCTGCGTGCGTCAATCCATCTCTTGGTCGAGGAGGTATGCGTTATCACAGGTAAAGGTGCCTCTGTGTCTCGTGTCCGTCGTCGCATTCGTTGATTTGCCGTTTGGTCGCCATGGCCGACGCCAAGCAGCTCCTCGCCTACAAGCGCCAGCCCGCGCAGCGACCGCCGATGCCTCAGGCGCAACCGGGGCGTCCGCACTCGCAGTCGCACTCGCAAACACCGTCGTCGCAGCCTCCGACGCAGCGTCCGACGTCGCATTCCCAGCCGCAGCAGATGCAACAGACCGCGACGCCCGCCGCTGAGTACTACGATGTGGTCTGGGAGACGGGTTTACTGGGTCTGCGCTTCACGCCCAGTGAGAACGACGAGCCTGTGGTGTGCCAGATCACGGACAAGGCCTCCGAGGGCATCCGGCGGTCGCCTGTGACCGTCGGAGACGTCGTGGTCGCCGTGCAAGTGCACGCCATCGGCGCGCCGATGGCGCCCATCGTGTCCATGCAGGAGCTCGTGCAGGTCTTCAAGCACGAGGAGCTTCCTATCACCGTGCGATTTCGCTCACGCTCGAAAGAGTCGCCCGAGTCGATTGCTCTCGTGGATATCGCGCGGTCGTACACGTACACATGGCCGCCAGGCCAGCCACTGGGCGTGTCGCTCGCGATGGACCCGTGCACATTGCACACCATCATCACGTCCATCGATCATGAGCGCATCTCGCCTGAATTCCTGCCGCTGGAGCCGACACCAGGCGATATCCTGATCAGTGTGCGTGACTTGGATCGCAAGGCCGACCTGGACAACCTGCGCTTCAATCAGGCCGTGGAGGTGCTGAAGACGTTCCCACGGCCCTGCAAGCTCACGTTCGCGCGATTGCACGAAGAACCCGCGCCTGTGAATACTGCCCCGCCACCTCCAAGCTTCAGCTCGCTGATACGATCATTCAGCGGCCGCCTGCTGATTAACTCGCCGTCGCCGCGATCTGCAGCTTCTGTGCCACCTGCTCCTGCTTCTGAGCCTCTTCGTGCTCCTCCGCGCCGTCCAGCGCCACTCATGAAGCGCCAGAGTTTTGCTGTCGAAGAAATGAAGTCACAGCAGTCGAAGCTGACGAAGAAAGAGGTGGCCAAGAAGAAGGCGAGACGCGATGCGCGCTTCTACAAGATCATGTACAGCGGTGGCCACGTCGGACTCGTGCTGCAAGACGCGAACCTCGAGCTCAAGGGAAAGCCCAAGAAGAACGGATATTACGCGCTCATCAAGAAGATCCCCAACAAGAAAGCCCTCGAGGGACTTGACCAGGCCTCCGAAGGTGACGAGCTCATCGCGATCGGCACGCACGACCTGCAGCACGTGGCTTTTGACGACGTGCAGAAAGAGCTCATGGCCATCCGCGAGCCCACGCCGCTGGTTTTCCAGCGCAAGCCCGCGGCCAACGTGTCGGTCGGTGCAGCACTCGTAGACGGGCTGTTCCTCATGCTTATCTAAGGCAATCCAATCTAGTCTAGCTTAGTCTACCGACTGACGAATCAAGCATCATTCTGTTGCCCTTTCTACCGTCACTCTCATGTGAGATTCCACATCGTCTCTCATTGGTTGAAATTAAAAATAAAGGTCTATGATTGGCCAGAAATATAGAAGTATAGCGCTGTATTCAGAGCACCACGTTCCCACTTCCTTTGTGAGAAGCTCCGCCAGAAGCCGAGAAGCTGCCGACAGGGACGCATGGATCTCCCCGTGGGCGGCGCGTCCGTCGCGCGCGCGCCGCACGAGTCCAGCCAGCGGCTGCTGACGCGTGATGTGCCTCGCAACGAAGAAGCGCAGGCCGTGCGCATGAACGTTCTCAACAGCAGCGTGCAGGAGGCCCGCGACGCGCGCAACTCGCGGCTCATCATGTGGGTTCTCACGATCGTGAATGTGCCGCAGATCGTGGCGGCCGCCGTGATCCTCGCGCTCAAGTGGAAGGAAGCTACGCTGTGCTACCGCATCCAGATCTGGGTGCTGCTGCACACGCTGCACCTCACGCTCACGCTGGCGCTCGAGTGGGTCATCTACAAGCTCAACGGCAGCCGCACGAACCGCTCGCTGGTGCTGCGCGAGCGGTACATGAGCTACCTGAGCAACGTCAAGTACGGACTCGACCTCGCGGGTTTGTTCTGGTTCCTGGTCGGCAATATGTGGGTCATCAGCGACGGCGCACGCTGTGACGACGGCTCGACGATGTACCAGTTGGCCATGTGGATGATCATCATCTCGTACGCCAAGATCTTCCTGCCGTGTATCTTGCTGCTCGCGCTGCTGCCCGTGATCTGCTTCTGTCTGCCGTGCGTGATCCGCATCCTGAGTCGTCTGCAAGACCCCATGCGAGGAAAGGGCGCCACCAAGGAGGTACGTGGATTGACTGGCTGGCTATGCGTGAGGCAGGCAAAGACGCAGCTGACTTCTATGTCGCTCTGGTTGTGTGTTCTATAGGCGATTGGTCGACTCAAGACCAAAAGATTCACGTCGGGCATGTTCCCGGCTGAGGATTCGAGCTGCTGTATCTGCCTGAACGAGTACGAGTCAGCGCAGGAGCTGCGCCAGTTGCCGTGCGAGCACCACTTCCATAAAGAGTGTGTCGACGAGTGGCTTGTGGTCAACTCGACGTGTCCGACGTGCCGCAAGTCGATCTTTGACGGCCAAGAGCCGCCGCAGCAGCGGTCCGAAGACGACGTTATGGCGATGGTGTGAGCAATGCGGCCGCTCGCGAAACACACCGAGTACATTAGCAGCGTCGTCGATCAACTAGGCAAAGACAGAATAGGGGGCAAGCGGAAGAGCGAGGTCGATGGAATTCTAATCCAGTTCATTTTTGTGTGCGAACACGTCGTCGTGGCATCTCTTGACCACATTTCTCACGTTTCCAGCAGGCGGAAGGCCTGTTCCACACGCTTGGATTCGGTCTCGATCGTTTGCTTGGCGTCGCGAAGCATTTCTACAGCACCAGGCAGCACATCAGAGACCGAATTGGGCCTAAGAATGCACTATATCGCACCTTCCAGGCCCTTTGATGTCTCGATGGCAAACTTTTCAGCGTCAAAAGGAGGCAGTTGAAGGCTAAACGCTGCCTTTGCGGGCGAATCAACTGCCGACGGAAGCGTTTGAGCCATGACGCTGCCGGCATCGTGACTCAAAGCCTGGGAAAACAGTTTTAATCATGGTCAGCAACGCAGCTTGGCGCTGAGTTTAGGGATTGTCTAGGAACCTCGTAGAAGGCGAGCGCTTCGCCGTTGAGGGTCATCAGATTGGGAAATGCCGAGCGAATGTTCTGGACGAAAGTGGATTTCGCCTCCACGGGGTTTCTCTCCAAATGGAGTTTGCGAAGGCGTGGGAGCTGAGTCATCATCCAAGCGAGTCAGCGTTGCAGTCTGTCGCCAATCGCGTGTCATGACGAGACCATACCCGAGAGGCAAGGAGCTTGAAGTCGGCGGACAGGATCTGATTGTCCTACAGTGGGGAAGAGAACACAAACGAGTGAGGGACGACAACCCCGAAACAAACGATTGGGGATCGTACGGAGAGTATGAGCTCCTCCAGTGCTGGCAATCGTGGCAGATCATCTATAGCACAGAACCGCGTCGTGCTCAGTCGCCATCCAGATGCAGAAGATCAAATCTGGGATTTTACCGATGGAATTCAGTCGATTCTCGGACAAATCGAGCGATAAAAGCGACATCAGCACTGGAAGTCCATCGAGTTCTGCGATCTACAAGCCCAAAGAGCATTTAAAGTCAACTAATCCAGCCAAAAGTGAGTCTGTCTGTGGGTCGAGTCCACCTCATTGTTGGAGAGGGTGAGTTTGACCACGTTGACGCATTCGTCCAGGTCGCCGAGACGTCGCAGGCCCGCAGCAGACAGATCTAGCAGCGTGATGCAGCCGAGATCGAACTGCTTGCTTCGGCGCTTGATGAGCTCCGCCGTGAGCTCCATTGTCGGCAATGAAAGCTCCGTAGCAGTGCCCTTAGTAGCAATTTTAGGCACGTGCAACCGCTTCAACAAGTTACACTTCGTAACCGCAAATCCGACATTTGCTAAGGCGATCCAGAGGATGTGAGATCACATCCATGCCGCTTGAATCCAGCAATTGGCAGCAGGGCACACGACAGACCCGTCTCTTCATTTTCACGCTGGTTCTCTACGGACATGCCTTGCACTGGTTTCTGATACAGAAACCAAGTGAATTTCACGGTCTCAGCACCGAGATGCCTCCTGGCTGGCCAGTTGGCTCGCCATCTTCCACCATAGGCAGCTGTAGCAAGTTGCCAGTCGCCCAGATACGTGGGTATGTTGGAGCTCTAATTGGAAAGATCGGCAGAGGAACTCACCAGAGGGTCCTACCATGTGAGACCACCGACTGGACCGACGTGGTCGAGATGCGTGGCCAGCTCGCCTCAACACGTGAGAAGCGAGAGAGACGACACTCGTGACTCTACGGAAGTGAGCGTGTGTCGTTGATGGCACATTCGAGCCACGTTCGATAGATATCACTCTACAACTTGCCAGCATCTCCTCAAGACTTCCCCTGCCAGCTCACCAAGATGAAATTCGCCCTCGCCATCGCTGCCGCTACGCTTGCTGTCGCCCAGGCGGATCAGTGTGATATCACCAAGCTCCAGCCTCTCCTTTCGAACCCAGCCGTGCAGACTTGCACCACGGACTCGGGCTACAGCTTCTTGCCTCCGACGCGGCCCACGGATGCACAGCTCGCAAGTATCTGTAAGAGCGATGCCTGCAAGCAGGTGCTCGCTGCCGTGTCAGCGATGAACCTGCCTGACTGCCAGATCGGCACGGTCTCCGTGAAGGCCGACTTGATCGATCGCGTGTCCAAGGGCTGTGCCGCCAACGCGACAGTCGCGACTCTAATCCCAGCTGCCAACGCCAATTCCACCAACACGACGGCGACCCATTCGCCGACTCCAACGACAGTGAAGCCAACTACGACGGGTGCCAACAGCACGGACTCGAGCAACGTGGAGGAGACCCCAAGCAGCGAGGAATCGACTTCGGCCAGTTCCGCTAGCGGCAGTGGCGACTACTTGATCGAGGAGACGACTGCTGGGTCCACGGCGTCGTCGGCGGATGCGGAGACCCCAAAGCCAGTGCCTTCTCCAGCCCCAACCACGAAGAGCAACGCTGTGGCTACCGTCGTCGCGACTGGCGTGGCATCTATCGCTGTCCTCATTGCCGCGATGCTTGTGTAAGCTGTGAGTAAGCTGTGAGAGCCCATAGGCATCCATGTTGTGTGTTCGTGAGTCGAGAAGTGTCGTCAATGCATTCACATTATCGTCCGTTGAGCTCAATACAAAATGATCATTATTGACTGCATGCATGCAATGTGAACGTACGCAGGTCTCCTTGGGACGTGGGAGGATCATGCTACTCGCTTTTCTGCCTGAAGGCATCAAGCCCGTCGATCGGATACAAAAATGCGTGTGGCTTTTATTCGTAGGTGCACATGGACTTGAGGTACTGCGGGATGGTCAGGACCTGTCCGTCGATGGTGACGCCGCAGGCAGGGACCTTGGCGTCCTGGAGCTGCACGACGACGGCCGGGCACGAGCGGCCGTTGCACACGAAGCGCTTCTGCTGCGCCGTCGGGTAGGACTTGAACGGGTACATGGCGAAGCCCGTGTCGGCCTTGCAGGTCGTGAGCAGGCCCTTGATGGGCTCCACGATGGCCTCGAGCTGCTCGGTCTCCTCCGGCGTACACAGCGCCGCGCTGTTGGCGGCGCTGACCATCGCGAAGGCGCAGAGAGCGAGGGCGGCGAGCGAGCGGAGGCTTGGCATGGTGGCTTACGAGGGTGAGTCTGTGTGTCTCTGTGTGTAAAGTGACGAGTGCGGGTGTGCGGATGGCCAGTTGTCGTGACGGTCTCACCCGGATGGTGCAGGATTATTGACATGGATATCGGATATGGTCCCAGTATTTATTAATAGAGGTTTACGACCATATTTTGCTTCGGGATGAGTCCAGAAGGGAGCAACTGAACACTTGCATATCGAAACATAGAGGTAACCAGATGGCAGCCACTGGATGTCAACACTATATACGGACTATCTTGAATATGGATAATACAATACGGAACGGACCTTGCACGATATGGAACAACAGCAACTTGACTCAGACTTCGCACTCCATCTCGCACTCCCAGTGGCGCCTGCAGAGCCACCGCGTGCTGGGCACAGATTCATCGCCCCCCAGCTCGCACTTGCGCAGTCGCGACCATTCCTTCGTGGCGCGTCGCGAGGCGAGCCCTCCATCGTCGCTGTCCTCAGTGCCCGCCACGCTGCAGCCGTCATCCCCCTCCTCATCTTGCGGCTCCTCGTCGTCGTAGCTTCCGTCCAGCTCCGCGTTGATAGACAGCGTCTTTAGTATATCGAGAAGACTCAGCACGTGGTCGCGCTTCTCTCTGCTGAAGATCATGCTCTTGAGCTCGTCCAGCACTTGCCGTGCGTGCTGCTCGTCCTGGTCCGCTAGCATCTCCTCCAGAGGCTTGAGTAGCAGCATACTGAACGAACTGATAGGCGCCAGCATCATTCTCTCGAGCGCGCGGTAGAACTTCATGAGTTCGTTCCACTGGTGGACGCCCAGGCCGCTCACGTCGGCGATGTTAATGTGGGCCTCTGCGGAGAGGATCGACTTGGCCTCCAGGAACAGTGTTGACTCCTGAACGAGCGGCATCGCTAGTGACAGCAGACTGGCTGGAAGGTGGAACCGGGAGTGGTGAAATCCCGTAGAGGAGCACGGCGTTGACACGTAGTGGCTGTCTTCACACAGAAACACGAGTGGGAACATGAGCTCGGCGGAGCGGAACCTGTTCTCGTGGCGCTGCTGCTGCTGGTAGGCCGTGAGCTCAGTGATCCAGTCGTCGATGGTTCGAGTCTTGGCTAAGCCAAGCTCCCGAGGCGGCAAGAAGAACCACACTGTGGGCGGGGTCACCTCACGCGTCTTGTTCGCGGCCTTGAGTCGGTCCGCTCGGAAACTCGCCACGAGATCGCCCTGCTCCAGGCGGTCGTACGCACGGAACACGCGATGCGACAGGATGCTCGCTAGCTTTGGTCGCTTGCGAGGATCCCGTCGTAGGCACACGCGAGCCAAGTCCCGCACGTCGTCGTGGTGGATGTATAGCGTCAGCGACCGCTCGAAGGAGAACTCGTCCTCAGCGAGCTTCACGAAGAAGTCCTTGGGCGTCTCGCAGCCATCAAACTCGTCAAGATGCTTGCTGTTGGCGTAGATCTTGAGAATCAAGATGCCTAGGCACCACGTGTCGTAGGCACACGAAGCACGAAGCACTTGGTACGCGTCTTCTTCCACTGGATCCACTCTCGGAGCCTCCGGAGCTTCTTTCGCGCAGTAGAGAAGATGACGTGCCATCTCTGGCGGCGTGTACTCTAGTGATCCGTACGGAAGCAGCGGTGTGCTCTGAATGGTGTCACCGAATCGCGTGGCGTGCTCCAGATCGCGGAACTTGAGGCGGTTTGCCTCCGACGGGTGGACCACGAGTGCATCGAGATGCACTCCACCATGGATGAACTGCCGCTCATGGAGACAATCCAACGCCTTGACGACTGCGTACAACTGCTGCACGACCTCAAACTGCTTCGAGCGGTTGATCTGGCCGCGCACAATGTGGCGAAGTGTGGTCGCACTGCCCATTTCCACGACGATCACGGCACATTTGAGCCCGTCGAGCGTCTTCTCCATCTCCGTCGCGACCATTTGCGAGACGAACTGGCGGCACGTGTTGCTCTGCATCACAAGCAGCGCGCGATACTCTCGAATCGCCACGCGGACGTCCTGCTCGACGTAGATCTTGAGCAGCAGTGACGCAGGAGGCTGTGTATCCGTAGCTTCCTGACCGTGGGGCGCTGACGCAGCAGTGCACCGCACCGTCAAGGCACCGACCTCGGTCTCTTTGACCTCGTCGAAACACACGAACGGCGTCTCGTTGACGTGTATCACGCCTCGCTTACGAGCGAGATCCGTGAGAATCTTACGCAGCATGTCCTTGTTGGCATAGCGCGACTCGTTCTCCTTCTCCATTGAGGAGACAGAGAACTCGCTCACGCCCGTAAGGGCTCGCATGCTTCGGCTCATCATGAAGGGCTGACTCTTGCTGTGTGGCGTGGCGATGGTCGTGTACAGCGCTCGTCCACCGCTTCCGTTGATTGGCGTGGCCACAGCGGAGGCCTCGCTGATGGATCGCCCGGGTCGATTTGGTCGGTTGAACTCGGGCAACGTCGGCGTGACCATGCCCGCCTCATGGGATGCGCTGCTGGCGTCGCTGCTTCGGCGTAGACCTCCACACTCGTCTGTGCTAACTTGTGTGAGCAGCGACGACCGCGATTTGCCGCGTCCGACGAATGATATTGAGTCCTTTTGCTCCTTGTCTTGCCGGCGTCGAGCCACGGCCATGGCGAACGCAAACGAGAATAACACAGCGCTCACAACACCAAGAGCCGCGAGGGCTGCATAGACAGTAGGCAGCTTGGTCTTGTCCCCGCTGGTCTTACTCACTGCCTGCTTTGGCAGCGAGGCAACTTGACTAGCAGACGGCGTGGAGATCGTGGCTGCTTCATTGTCGGGGGAGTGGACTGTGGCTGGTGGGGGTCCCAATAAGTCACTAGCGTCGGCACCTAGCTCAGCAGAGCTCGTGTTGCCTGACGTAGACTTTGATGTATCGGTACTCGTGGTTGTTGAACCGTCAGCTGGCGTCACACAGACGTCAAAGACTTGAGAGAGACCCTGCACGCGAGCCGACGAGGCTGTGGCTGGACACGAAGTCTTGATATTGTCGATCTGGAGGACGCCTTTCTTCATCCATTGCTCGAGAGTCGGCTTGTTGGAAGCTGAAACCGTGATCGTAGAGAGCTTGTTGAGGCGGATATCCAAGCTGGTGAAGACAGAGACCCGGTGAGCACCAAAGAGTGTATGCAGGCCAGGGAAACCTCAGTACGTACTTGATGACAGTAGAAGGCAGTGCGTAGAGCACGACTGGAATCTCAACGAGACCGTTGGCGTGGAGATCCCTACAATACAGACCCACGTATCAGTACACCCGACAGGTGACGAGAGACACTCACAAGCGATCACTCACACTTCCAGAAGAGCCTTGGGGTTCCCGCCACCGACGATCTCGTACGAGAATCTCTGCAAGAGGCAGCCCACGATGACCACTTTCTGGATCGAAGACGGCAGCTGGAGATGTAGCTGCGTGTTGGCCACCGGCACATCCTGCAGAGTCCTGAAGAAACCCCATCTAAACAGTCAGTGCCATTCCAGTGTTGCATGTCCAAGTGTATGCCACGTACAGAATCTGGAGCTTGCTGAGCTTGGCGAAGGCCGCCGAGTTGATGGTCACGGGTGTCGTGTGGACCCACAGCGGCTCGGCTTTGAGAGTGAACTGCGTGAGCGTAGGAGACTCGAGTGCGTCGACACGATCGAATGCCGACGACACGAATACCTCAGGCGTGGCCACACGCACAGCTGCGTTGTGGTCCAGCAGGAAGCTCTGGATGGCGGACGGATCGAAGGCAGCGAAGGCGTTGCTGTCCTTGCAAGAGACCCGCCATTCCGTCACGCTTACCGAGTGGAGACGTGTGCGAGCACAGGCCACAGCCGCGGCGCGTGCCATTCGCGCTATATTAGCCAGCAGCGAGAGCAGTAACGCGGTCACTATCAGCGAGCGTCGCATCGTGAGCTGCGCGGGTGGCGAGTGGATTGCCGAATCCGGACGACAACACACGACGCCCTAACACGCGAAACACGCGTGGCGTCTGAACTGGCGAGACCTCGCAGCGCTTCTTGAAGCCAGCCCGAAGATGTGGCTCAGACGTAGAGGTCGGGAAGCGAGGATGCAGAAGCGCGAGAAGCTGGCGACGACGAAGATGGGCGATGGAGAAGCGAGGAAAGAAGGCGAGCAGCCCCTCATTACGTGGCGTGGCTGTATGCAGGCGCGTCGAGAGCCCACGAGGGCGTGGGGTCAGTCAGTCCGCAGACATCACGCTTACGGTGGAGCCGTCGGTTCAGCACGCGCCTGGGTTGCAGCCCCACTAGTGGCGGTCCCAGTGAGGCGATCGTTCCGCCCGAGCTGCTGTCGAGGCCGCGTCATGACTGACTCGTTGTGGAGCTCGCTACTAGTGGACGCTTTCTTCCATTGTTGCCATGACGACCGTTTCAAAAGAACGGCGCGTTCCGTGCGAGATCTTGAAACGGTGCTAACGGTGAGAAAGGCAATCCATGTGGACCACACGATAATGCGTATAGTGTGGTACACACTATTATGGTGTGCGGAAGCTTTTCAACTGGGAAGGTCTCATCTCACTTTGACGGGTGTACGGCCGCCAGGGCGAATATGACGACGGCCTCTGAGCACGTGTACGAGCGCATCCTGCAGCGCGTGGACCACGCGGAGCTCAGCGCGCAGTGTCGGGACGTCGCGCAGAGAGAGGCTAAGCTCATTCAGCGGCGGATCCGCGGCGCGAGGCGCGCTCTGCAGCACGCGTTCGATGTGAAAGCGGCCCAGAGACGCTTGTCTGAGGGCCTCGTGGTCTCTGTGGCGGCGCCTGTGACGCCCACAGCAACGCCCGCGACGGCGGGATTGGTGGAGGAGATCGAGAGGATCCAGAGGAAGATCTCGCGGCGGTTGCGCGCGCTGGCGACTCGCGTGGCCGACGGACCAGTAGTCGCAGAGGAAGAGAAGGAGGAGGTGGCAGTGACCAAGACCGAGCCAATTAAGACTGGAGAGAAGCCAATGGAGGAGGTGGAGAAGGCAGTGGAGGAGGAGAGGACACCTGTGAAGCGCAGGGGACGCAAGCGGCGGTTGAGTCGCGAGTCGGTGGACTCGCCCCGCAAGCCGCCGCGGCCGGGACGACTGGCGGTGCCAGTAGAGGTGGACGAGTGGGAGGAGGGCGTGGGGCCGCACGTGATCACCAGCGACGCGGAGGACGAGACGGAGACGGAGGACGAAGACGAGGTGCCCGTGGTGGAGCTGGAGCTGCTGGACTCGGACACGGAGTTCCACCTCGCGACGTATCTGGAGAAGGCGCGGCGACTGCGCAAGATCTCGAGCGAGCGCCGCATGAGCGAGCTGCCGGGGCTCATACGCAGTGTGCTGGCTGAAGTGAAGCGTCTGGACTGGGACAAGCTGCCGCGTGAGCTGTTGGGCACGCTATCGGCGACGATGGGCGCGGCCACGACGCTCAAGCCGGAGCAGAGGCAGCAGATCCGCAGCGAGTTGAGCACGTTACGAGCCATCGCCAGGAAGATCGACGAGCCCACGGCTCGAAAGTACCCCACTCTCAACGGGTACGTTATGGACAGTATGGCATGAGGGTGCATTGAGCCTGGTCCTGATGGGTTGTTTGATGTAGATCCAAAGCGCGGTTCCTGTTTTCCATTGGAGATCTCTCTGACGAAGAGCACGGTAACGCCTCCGCTTCGGCTGAGAGTCCAGTGGTGAGCGTCAGGGACGAGCCGACCCCCAGTCAGCCTGTCTTCTGCGAAACCATTGAGGCTTTGTGCACGGCCACGGAGGAGTTGGGGGTACGCGCGGACGACAGCGACGAGCCCCACTCGATGGAGGAGATTGACGAGCTGCTCACAGTGGTGGAGCACGTGTTCGACAACCCGACGACTGCTCGCAGCGACAAGTACCGCGGTATGGTGGTGACGGCGCTGGAGACGCTGATCGCGTACGTGCAGGCGATCCCTCGCAACACGCGGCGGCGGCAGCAGTGCGAGGAGACGCTGACGCAGTACCACGCGCAACTCATGCCGGAAGTGCCACGCGGCAGACGACGGATACTTGTGTGATCAACAGCTTCCAACGATTACAGTTCGATGCATGTGATGATCTTGATTTTAGTACGGTACGAATTTGCCTGGATACTACGTAGTACTTCCGAGTCAATATGTTGTATCCTCATTCGCGAATCGTGACACCAGGCACAAGACAGCATGGATCACAGTCCTCTTCGTCTCTCACCCTCCGAGGATATCGTTTTCCCACCCAGTGAGCACGTCCTGGAAGATATCACGCAAGTCGAACACAATGTTCGGCAACGCGTTGGCTCCAGGAGGGTAGTTGGTGACTGGAACCACAAGCGGATGCTGAGCCATCCGGCCGAAGTTCGCCTCGACGTTTTGTGGGTCCAACGCAATGTTCTCGTTCTCGTACGGCGCAGGAGGAATGACCCGCGGGTTGTTGGCGTCGGCTGCTTGCGTACGTGTAGGCAATCCACTGAGACAGCGACGAACTCGTCGAGCGATGGGTTGCGTTCCAAACGACACCTCCTGAGCGACTTGGATGGCATACGGAGCGGCCGCTTGGCCAGGGACACGCTCGAAGACCACGGCAAGAGCAGGTTTGCGGAGGCGAGGAGGCTGTTCGTAATATCCTCGCGCGTCGTCGGGGAAGATCTTGAAACCTACGACACTCTACACTGAGTCGCGCTGCAGGTACGTGGTGGCGATCCTGACGAGCGCTGGCGTCGATCGGTGTGTGACCTCGATGTCGACCATCAGAATGGGCACACGGGCTCGTTGACCGGCGACACGTTTGAGAAGCACGCCGTCTGGGTTGTGGTGGTCACCACCACCACCGTAGTCGAACTGATCTGGGTACGGGTACATTGTGGAGAGGCCATTCGTGTGAGCGTAGAAGTGAAGTACCGCGCCAATCATCATCCGAGCTTGAATATGCTCATTCGTCTCGGCTGCAACCAGCACCAGTACGCCATCAGGGAGCAACTCGACCGTAAGTCCCACCAACCAGTCGGCAGAAATCCGCCTCTTCATCCGCTGGGATTACTCCACGCGCGATCACCACTTGGAAGGTAGGCAAGTCCTCCTCTTCTTCGTCTTGTTCTTCGTTCACATCATCGGCGTCTTCAGCTTGGCGACGGCGACGTTCCCACTCACGGAGCTGACGCAAATACTCGCGTGTGGCCGTCTCGATGGCCTTCCTCGTCACACTCTCGTGCGTCATAATCATGGTTCAATTCGCACTGCGAAGAGGATCTGTGGGACGTGGCGTGATGTAGATGGATTCCAACTCCTTGATCAGACTTGACTACTGATCGTCCTTTCACGCGATGAGCGACGCCTCATCCGACTGCCACCCAAGCAGTGCGGCCCTGAAAATGGCACACAAGTCGAAAACGACGTTCGGCAAAGCAGTGGCGCCAGCAACAGGGTTGCGAACTGGGACGACAAGCTCATGCTGAACCATCGTGCCAAAGCTCGCGCGGAGGTCTGCTGTGTTCACCCAGATCTGCTCATATGGCGATGGAGGAATCGCACGCGGGTTGTTGGCGTCGGCCGGTTGTGTGCGTGTAGGCAGCGCGCTGAGGCTCTTCCGAACTGTCTTCCTGATCGGAGCCGACCCAAACGACACCTCCTGCGCGACTTGGATGGCAAACGGAGTGACGATTTGGCCAGGGACGCGCTCGAACACCACGGCAAGCGCAGGCTTGCGGACGCGAGGTAGCTGGCCGCGGTAAGTTCGCTCGGAGGAAGGGAAGATCTTGAAGCCGACGACGACTTGGATGCAGTCACGCTGCAGGTACTCGGTGGCGATTTTGATGAGCTTCGGGATCGAGCGGTGGTTGACTTCCACCTCGACTATGAAGATGGGCTCTCGTCGTGGCGGAAGGGGTGGCGGAGGGGAGACGCCGCGAGCCAACACACCGTCCGAGTGGTTCTTATGTCCGCCGTAATCGTAGTCGTCTGGGCACGGATAGTACGACATCAAATCGTTGGTGTTGGCGTACGTGGCGAGAATGGCGCCGACACTTGACACCGCTTGACGATGTTCCGTCGTCTCGGCGGCAACCAGCATGAGCGTACCATCAGGCAGCAACTCGATCGCCAGACCCGCTAGCCACTCGACAGGAATCCGGTCCTTCATCCGCTGCGTTACTCCACGCGCGATCTCCACGATGTTAGGCAAGTCCTCCTCTTCGTCATCTTCGTCCTCGTCCTCCTCTTCGTTTTCTTCTTCGTTCACATCATCGGCGTCTTCATCTTGGCGACAGCGGCGTTCCCACTCGCGGAACTGACGCAAATAGGCAGTGTCTTCGTGACGGCGATCAAGAGCTCAAGGTCTTCAACAGCGTGACCATACTTTAGTCACTATTGTGAGGCTCTGGTCATGTCTGGATCATGGGGTACTATACCTCAATGGACTGTACCCCTTTGCCGAAATGGCGAATCATATAGAGGCGAGTATGAGTGGGTTCGAGCGCATCCTGGCGCGTGTGGGCGGCGACGCGCTGCGCGACTACTGCTCGTCTGCCATCGAGGACGAGCTCAAGAACCTCAAGACCAAGATGCAGAGCTGTCTGGAGACCGTCGAGAAGGCGCTGGAGGTGCAGGACGCCATCCAGAAGCTCAACGTGCCGCTTAGCGAAGCCAACGTCGCGACCTTTGCGGCCATCCAGAGCGAGTATCAGCGCTTTGCGGGTGATCTGACGGCGTTCATCCAGGAGCAGCGACAGGTACGAGGCGAATGAGCCATTGGCGGCTGTGTGAGGATCCATATTGACCGAGTTATGGGCAGATCCAGGCCAGCCAGCCACGCGAAGAAGCGCCTCGATTGAGGACAGACAGCGTCGCGAGTAGCGTGGGTGACGACAGCGCCAGCGGACTGACTGCTCAGCAGCGTCTGGCGAAGCTCGCGTCCAAGATCCAGTCGCGGTTGTCCAAGAAGCACACGACGCACACGTGGATCGGCAAGAACATCCAGGATATGGAGACGGTGGCGACGGTGCTCAAGAGCTTCACGCCCGAGAAGCCCCAGCGTCGCGAGCTGGAGCTCACGCTGGATCACTTCATCTCGGCCGTGCTGCTGAGCCCGCTCACGAAACCCAGTGACCTCATGCGGCTCGACAGCGTGCTCAAGGAGCTCGAGTCGCTACTCGAGGAGTTTGCCATGTACGGATGACAGCTAGTCTCTGGACTACCGATTGTCAACTCACTATTGCTGATCGGTGGCTGTGCCTTTGTAGTAACTTGCGAGCACTCGTGGCGTCCAAGCTGCAGCTGCCAGCACCTGTCGTGGCCTCCGACGCGAGCAGCTCCTCTCACGAGCACCGGCCGAAGCGGCAACGTGTGGATCACCAGCAGGACGAGTACTTCGTCAAGGTGGAGCACCAGCAGCAGGACGACGCTGCTGCTGCCGCCGACAGCGTGTACGAAGTGCGCGTGTCGGATCTGCCCTGGGGCGTGCTCAAGCCCGAGGTCATTTCGTACTTTGGTGTGGCTGGCCGGATCCGGTCCGTCCGCATGCCCACGATCGACGACGGCAGCACTGTGGGCATCGCCATCGTGCGCTTTGCGACGGCCGACGGGCTCCGCCAGGCGCTGACCATGGACGGCTACCAGTTCCAGGGCAAGGCGATCCGCGTGGCGCCTTCCCAGTAATTAGCCTACGTACATTAGCTTAGCTAGGTTTATTCTCTTATGTAGATTTTGGCGGGAAGTCTATCCTGATCGTTTGATTGGCTGGATATCAGAGACCGTGGCGACCGTAACCGCAGAGCGTAACCTCATCAAAAAAGCAAAATGGCCATGGAGGGCGATTCGGATCGCGGCTTCGAGCGGCTCCTGGCGCGGCTGGACTACGCCACGCGGAGCCGCTACTGCACAGAGGCGTTGGGCGATGATCTGCGGGGCGTTCTGGCGCAATTCCAGCAGTGTGTGCAGGCCATGGACCACGCGCGGCAGGTGGATGAGGCCACGCGGTCGCTGGTGGCCAACGCCGGCGGCGCTATCCGCATGGGCTCTGCTGCTGCCACGCAGTCGCTGAGTGAGCTGCAGGGGCTGAACAGGGAGCTAGACAAGGCTATTGGCACGCTCAAGAGCTCAAGAGAAAGTGCGGCACGTGAGAAGTTAGCGGAGCCCGTCGTGATGGCAGACTCCGTCGTAGAGGAGACCAAGTACGAGGAGGTTGCGAGTGAGGAGGTGAGGCTGCTGGAGAAGACGCGGTCGCTGCTGACCAAGCAGCGCCGCAGCACGTGGCTCACGGACGCTGTGGGGATGGCGCGCAGTGCGGTGAGGCTGATGCAGCCGAAGGCCGAGGAAGCACAGACGCAGCGAGGCGACCAGACGCCATTTTCAGCGCCGGATCTGCGTATTTACGAAGTGTTCAAGCTGCTGCGGAAGTGCGTTCTGAAAGAAGTAGCCACCCACGCGGAGCTTCTGCCGGTGGCGAGGAAGCTGCTCAAGCGGCTGGGCAAGAAACGGCCTCTGATGGCTGGATTCGTCGAGTGAGTATACTGGAGTTTGATATCCTGGAGACTGAGGAGAGGCTGACAGAGCGGGCTGATTTGCAGTAAAAGCATCGAGCTACTGGCTGCAAAGGAAGCGAAGCTAGCAGAAAAGCCCGCCGAAGTGACGGTGTCCAGTGCTGCTCCGCCCGTCAAGTCCAAGAAGCGCCGGCTTCCAGAGACTCCCACGCAGCCCTCGCCGACGAGTGCACCGGCGACGACGGAGGACGTGAAGATCAAGATCCAGCCACAGGAAGGCGTGACGCGTGCGACGCTGGACGTCCGCAGCAAGGCGCAGCTCTGCTCCATCAAGACGGAAGCGCTGCGAGTCGGCTTCTCGCTCTCGGCGTTCGACGTCTGTCTCAAGATGATGATCGAGGTCGTGAATGCACTGACGCCGCAGCTCACAAGTGAGGACACCGCCGTCGTGAGCTCCACGTTGGTGTTGTTAGTTGACAAGGCAATGGCTCTCGACGCTACCAAGCAGCGAGTGGACCGAATCGCGTGTCTGGAGGGTCTGCTGGGCGTGCTTTTGCGCGCTGAGCGGCTCGAGTGGAGCAGCGCTCACGCAAAATCTGTGGTCGTGGAGTGCCGCACCAAGTGCCGACAGGCGCTGGCGATGGGCGGTGATGCAACGGCGGATACTACGGCAAGCCTGCCTGAAAAGAAAAGGAGAAAGAAGGCGTCCCACGTCAAGTTTGACGAATAGATCTATCTACACTCGAAACTCCCCTATGCTGGCGTCTGGCTGGATGCCTACAGAATTAAGGAGCCCTGTCGAAGGACTCGGGGTGGTGCTCGTACAGCCATGTCACTGCATTCAAGTAGCACTTGCCTCGGCCAGTAGTCTGAGAGGCAAAATCGAGGTCCGCGCGCGTCAAGGCGAATTTCTCTCGGTAGTGCTCGTCGAGGAAGAGTAGCAGCCTCATATCTCCAGCACCAACAGCGAGAGAGGTGAGGTGAGTGTCCTGTACCCATCTGGGGGTGGTCGCTGGAAGGCAGTCACGTTGACAGAGGAAAGACGTCGCCTGATGCTCTCCGAGCCACTGAAGACTGCTCAATACGGGGAGAGAGCCTCGCGTCAGCTTGTCCTCGATGAACTGGCGTGGTCGTCTCAATAGCCCTCTGAGAACGCAGGACACGCAGCCGTCGACTCGGTTTTCTTGTAGCCAATGCAGGACGTGGATGTGGCCCCCAGCAGCAGCCCAGGCCATAGCAGAGGTCGTGCTTCCTTCGCATCCTTGCTCATGCAGCCACCGCACCGCGTCGAGATGGCCGTGGCCTGCCGCACGGTCCATCGACTTCGTACCCATGTCATCGATGCTGTGACCCTGGACAAACTTGGCTGCTTCCAGGAAGCCACGCCCCGCCAAACAGTCGAATATCCCACGTGGCCATCTATTGCGTTCCACACGCGCTTCGAGCATCCACTTGAACAATACCAATAAGTCGGTTTCCCTCACAGACGGATCGAAAGCAGCTTGCAATTGTAGCTGCCCGCGCTCTTCGTACAGCCATCGAATCGTCTCCACGTGGCAGTAGTAACCTGCTCGTAACGCCAGCGCCAGGTCGTTCAGAGTTCGTCCTGGGTTTTGCCGCACGTTGCTCATAGCTTCTTGTGTCCACTGGAGAACCTTCTCGCCCCCAAGTCGTCGTGCTGCGTATACTACCTTGCCGCTCAGTGAGGCAGCAAGCGGCGTGGAGAGCACGTACTCGACGGTGTCTTCGCGTCCGCGGCGCAGTGACGCGACGCACAGACTCGAGATGAACGCGTCCTCCATTACCAAGGCCGGGTTCGCGATAGCAGCGAGAAGTCCTTGACGGCCATGGGAGGTCTCTGTGTTAACTTCAGCTTCGCTCGTGAGGTTGAGCTCCACGAGGTAACGCACCGACTCCAATGGAACACCGGGCTCTTCCGTGGCCACCAACAGCGCCTTGTGGAATTCATCCGCCTTCAAATGATCATTGTCCACGAGCCAGCGGATAAGCTCCACACTCCGCACTGCCTTGGCGAGGAACTGCGAGGGCATGGCGCCGCCCCACATCCGAGGCAGAGTCCACCGACTGTTCTCTGTGAGCCACTGCACGACCCGAAGTGGATCCTGCTGGCCGAGATGAGCCAGCGCCTGCGAGACGTGGTACGCACAGAGCTTCTGGATGCCAGGCGCGCACCAGGACTGGTCGCTGCGGTGTGCCACCACGCGTTGCACCATCTCCAAGGAGCCGAATTCCACCGCCAGATCCAGTGACGCCACGACCAGCGGCTCATCGTGGAGAGAGTGGATTTTCTGAACCATGGGCAGGTCGTTGTTCTTGAGAGCGGCCTCCAGAGCGCGAGCGAAGAGATATTTGACCACGGAGGGGCTCGTGTTGGCGTCGCCATTGAGGAGGCGAGTGGCGACACGATCCAGCAAGTGGATGGAGCCCGAGGAGGCGGCGACGGGCAGCGAGATGGCGGCGGAGACATCCAGCAAGTCGGAAATGGAGCCGAGGACGTGGGTGAGCGACGCGACGGCCGGAGACGCACCACGGACGGCGCACTGCACCTGCATGAGCGGAGGTATCATCGCCATGGTGATCCCTTCGCCGTCAAGTGCTGGAGGGAATGCGAGTCTAACTAAACCGGTACAAAACCGGTATAAAAGTGAGTCATCGTGAGAAAGTACACCACCTTACGGGATTGTCTAAGTGAGATAGAGGCTGCTTGCGAAGACCACGTCTCGCTTGATGGCCTCGGACGCGACCTCCATCTTGCGGAAGAGGCTCGGGTCTCCGATCACTCGTGCGGCGTTGCGCACTTCACGACAGACTTCGTCCAGTCGCGTGATGCAGCGCACGATGGAGCCTTCCTGGATGTCTGTGAGCTGGCACAGCTCCTTGAACGACATGCCTCGCGCCCACTCGTACACGACCTCCATGAGACCGAAGTTGAGCGCGCCCTTGCAATACACGGCCGGGTCGATCTCCAAGTGCTGCTCCAACTGGATCACGCCGAGACTCTCGGCGATCTTCTTCACGGTATCACGTGCGTTCTCCAGTCGCGGTGTGAGGTTGGGCTCGTTCTGGGTCTTCTCCTGGAAGATCAACGCAGACAACACGGCCACGATCTCCTCTGGCTCGAGATTCGCCAGGACGTTCTCGAAGATCATCTCCGTGAGCACGATCTCCTCACACGTGTTGACCTCGCATGCCACACGGCCCTTGACTTGCACGACGCCGTCCTCCGAGATGTAGCCGAGCTTCTTGAGCACACCGAGGCGCTGCTGGAAGTCAGGGAACAGAGACAACGAGTCGTTGGATAGCTCGCGGGTCAGTCGCGTGATGTAGTCCTTGAGCTTGCAGACCTTCTCGACCTTGCCGAGCACGCGAGACTGCGACGGCGAGTCCGCGGCACACGGGTGCGTGAGCACGGATGAGTAGAGCTGCTGCCACGCGCTGTACGCAGTCGCCACTTCGAGATCGTTCACCTTGAGCTCGTTCAGCACGTCCACGAACGCGACATCAGCTTTCTTGGTCGGTGCGCTCTGCTTGTCAAGGTGCACGAGGAACTCCACGACAGCCGCCAGCTCCTTCTTGGACGACGTCGTGACGAGGTTCTTGACGTTGATGCTGCTTGCAGGCGCTTGTTCCGATGACACGATGTCGATACACGACTCGGGGATATCCACGACAGCGTACGACTTGCCCAGGATCAAACCCTTGACATTCGACTGAAGCTCCTCGGCGTCATCGACTGGCAGCTTCGATGCGCTGCCGCTCTTCTTGCCACGCCCCATCATCATCATCATGCTGTCGTCGTCCTTCTTGCTCTTCAACAGACGTCCCGATCCAAAGGCGTCCCGCTTTAGCGCATCCAAGTCTGAGGCTGCATCCTCAGCCTTCTTTGGCGGCTCGTACTCCTCTGGACAGAGACACACGACTGTCACCGTTTTGAAAAGACTGCGTGCTCGGCCACCTGCGCTTGTTACTGCTCCTGGGTCGGATGGCGTGCTCTCGAAGCCAAGCTTTGATGTAAATCGCGCAGTGCCAGCACCACCGTCAGCATCACTTGCAGCAGAGTTGGTGCGGACGACAAGCGCAAACTGGTCGCCAGGCAGGCCTTTCACATTCACCACCACCACTCTCCCTGGCGCGATCGCCGCCCGAGCAGCCTGGGCGTGATTCGTGAGCATCCACTTGACCAGCTTCTTCTCCAGCTCGCGCTTTTCCCGCTTGAGATCGTAGAAATGCTGGATCTGCGCGAGCTCTCCACTGGATTCCAGGTGCGGATACTCCTCCGTCAGCGCATTCTCCAGCGTCTTGAGCAAATGCTTGCCACGCTGGATGAGCTGCGGGACCTGCTTCGAGGCAAGAGCCTTTTGCGTGTGAAACTCGGAAAACGACCGCTTCATCATGTCCTCCACGCTCAGCACTTCAACGCGCAGCAGGTTCAGAATCATGTTGTACGTCAAGCGGAACTGACTCGACAACATCGTTGCCTTGCCTGCGAGCATCGTCTGCAGCGACGTCGGCTCTGGGATGTCGTTCCAGCAGGCGATGATCACCGTACCGACAGAGTCCAGTCCACGACGACCAGCACGTCCAGCCATCTGCGTGTATTCGCCTGGCAGCAGATCGCGGAAGTTCTTGCCGTCGTGCTTGCGGATGCCGTTGAAGACGACCGTCCGAGCAGGCATATTCACGCCCATGGCGAACGTCTCGGTTGAGAAAAGCACCTTGACGAGGCCGCGGCCGAACAGGATCTCGACCATTTCCTTGATAATCGGCAGCAGACCACCGTGGTGGACGCCGATCCCACGCTTAAGCATCTCCCTCATCGTTAACACCTGCGGCAGCTCTCGGTCGGTTCCTTGCAAGCGTTGAATGCTGCTTTCGAGGAAGAGGTGGATCTCCGATCGCTCAGACGGCGTGCACAAGTCGAGCTTGTTCAGCTTGTTCGCACTCTCCTCACACAGTCGCTTGCTGAACGCGAACACAACGACAGGCAACAGCGCCTTTTCTTTCAACGAGTTCACGAGCTTGGTCCAGTCACTCTGGTCGCCGCCACTTGTACGTCCCATGTTTCGGCCTGACGTGCCACTGCCACCACCACCGGCTCGTCCCGTCGCACTGCCCTTGACTGGCTTGTCCGAAGGAGGAAACAGCTTGGTCTTCGCAGCACCATACGCATTGGCGTTGTAGCCGCTGGCTGCGTCGTACAGCTTGAAGAGCTCCTTGCCGGCGTACAGGTAGTGCTGCAGTGGAACAGGTCGCTTGTAGGTCGAGATCACGTGGATCTTTTTCTTCTTGGTGCGGCCGATCCAATCCGAAAACTCGAGATGGTTGGGCGTGGTAGCCGACAGGAATACCATCCCCACGTGTTCTGGCAGCATGATGATCACTTCCTCCCACACGACGCCTCGCTCACTGTCGTTGATGTAGTGGATCTCGTCAAAAATGACCCACTCAATGTCGCGAATCACGTCGGCGCCACGATACAGCATCGACCGCAAGATCTCCGTCGTCATCACCAAGCAGCTCGCCTCTGGGTTCAAGCTCACGTCGCCCGTGATCAAACCAACGTTCTCCGGGCCGTACTTCTCTCGGAAGTCGCGGTACTTTTGGTTGGAGAGCGCCTTGATGGGTGACGTGTAGATTGTGCGGGTCATGTGCTTCTGGGACATCGCGATGGCGTACTCGGCGACCACGGTCTTGCCTGCGGACGTGTGGGCGGCCACGAAGACGCACTCGTGGCGCTCCAAGTGGATCACGCACTCCTTCTGGAACGTGTCGAGCTCAAAAGAGTACTTCATAGCCATTTCCGGCACCTTTTCGTGGAAATTGCGCACGTCGACAGGCTTCATGCTCGCCCATTCCGACAGCACGGGCGCCTTCTTGCGCTTCTGGCGCGTCGCTTCGGCGTCACGCAGCAGCAGCTCGACCTCGGCTTCCGGTTCCAACTCACCATCGTCTTCACGCGTCTCGCTGTCGTCTCCCTCGTCATTTTCTTCCTCCTCGTCGTTCTCGATGTCCTCGTCTTCGAGACTGAACCCCAACTCCTTGAGCTCTTCGTCGTCTTCCAGATCGTGGAGCAGCTCGTCCAGTGCCACCATACCACCGCCTTCATTGTTGGACGCCTTATTCATAGCGAGGAAGGCCTTTTCGTCCGCGATCGAGTGCTGCATCGCACGCAGCGTGTCGTGGTCGGACACAATATCCAGGTACGGACGCAGCAGGTGCGTCGGGTTCGCCCCGACGGCGGCCAGCGGCTTCTGCATCTCCTGCTTCTCTGGCGTAGCCTCCTTCGCCTGGACGTCGTGCAGCGTGAGGCAGTTGTCGAGTCCTGGCGCCGTCATCACGAGTCGCGAGAGCGTCTGCTCATCCTCTTTCTTGATACCATCCCTACACAACACCAGTGCGTTCAACGCCAGCGCCTCTGGAGACATCAGCAGCTCCGAACTCGTAGCCACACCAGTAGACCCCGTGCTGGTAGACGCGCTGTCCTGCTCCGTGAGCGCGTTGCCTCCTGGCGCGTGCGGCTGCTTGCCGATGTTCTGCTTGGCGTACTCGTCCTGCTTCTTCATGGCCTCCGAGAAGCCCTCCATGACCGCCGACGCGCCACCAACGCCACCAGCGACGTCTCGGTATTCGTACGACAACCTCAGTGGGTCAGCCACCAGTCGCTCGCGCTTGGGGACGAGCTGCGCGCGTGGCGGCGCCATGGGTACCTGAGGCAGGAGGCGACTGCCGCCGCTCGCCAGCATCTCTTCGTACGGCACTCGCAGCGCCGTGGCGTCGTGTTGAAGCGCATACAGAGGATTCATGAAGCGGCTCTCGGTCTCTCGCTGCACGACGGAGGCGTCCGCGCGGCGTGTGGACAGCGATGGCAAGATGAACGGCGAGAGGTCGGGAGACGCGTCCGACTGCGCAACGATTTGCACGCGTTCGGGCGCGAATGGCGAGGGTGCGACCACGGAGAACTTGCGCAGAGACGCGGGGATGTCATTGGCATGAGTGAAGGGGGCGTCAGCGCCCTGGAAGCGCGTCAATTCCGCCAGCAGCGCGTCGATCTCGGCGTCCATTTTCCTTTTGGGGTGGTGTCGTGGATGGAGATTTGGACGAATGAGATTGGAGGGATTGGATCGTGGCATCCAAACCCTATACCCTGTCTAAACGGATAACTTTTGCAGTACGTGATCGGAGGAATTTGCTAATAGTGATATGGGTGCATATATCACTTAGGACAGGTGTACAGCACTTTCTAGAGGATCTGGGGACCGCGGGCGTGGCAGAAGAAGCCGAGTCGTCGGACGGCAGCGTGGACGGACTGGCGGATTTCCTGAGTGTCTCCACCGTTAGGGAGATGGTTCTTGAGTAGGTAGCGGAGCACGCGGATGTGTCCGCGACTCGCGACGTCTGGTAAGGCGGAGGAGTAGTCGAGGTCTGGGAATCGGGAGCCGAGAAAACGGACGATCTCGAGCTTTCCTTGGGCGGCTGCAGCCTTCACGGCCGACTGGATTTCACATGCGTCCTCTTCTTCTAGTGTGATACGCTCTCCGTTGGGGCTGAAGTGCTTATCCATGACGCTATAGATGAACTTGATGGTCTGGAAATGGCCGCCCTGGGCTGCGTGGTTGATGAGCTGGGGGGTCTTGGGGTGGAGAACACGCTGGTGGTTGATTTGAGTCTCGAGCAGCTCTGCTTTCCCTTCGCGAGCCAAAATGGATGCAACGGGAAGCGGCTGGAAGTACTGGATAAGTGCTGGGTGGTCTTCATCCAGTCGATTTACCCAGTCAACGATCGCCGAGTTCGCGTGATCTGGTAAGACGTCGAAGCGACCGGCGCTGAAGGAGGTGCAGCACTCAGGGAACACGCCCAGGAGCCAGTCGGCAGCTTGTGACTGGCCGTACTTGACTGCCCAATCTAATAAATCCGCGCCATCCAGTTTACCATCGCGATACACGGAGACATACCACTTGGCGATATCCAAGTGGCCCGTCGCGATGGCTGCGCGAAACACCTCGTCATCGATGCGGAAAACTTCACCACCGACGTTCTCTGGAGACGCACTAAGCGCGTGGAAGGCCTTCAAAGCTGTGAGATCGTCTCGAACGACCGCGTGCTTGGAAACGGTCCACACGCCGAGGCCCCAGGGATCCGTGTCCTTGACCTCAGGTGTTAAATACCGCTGGCTCCATGATTCGAAGCGCGGAGCGTGCAACTGAGCAGCGTACTCCACGACCCAATCGAAAGCTTCACCTCGAGTCACGAACTCGAACAGTCCCGTTCTGTACTTGCGAAGCAGGAGCTCAGTTTCCGTCTCCGTGTCCTCACGATTCTCAGCCCACTGGGCCAAGTCTTCGCCGAGATCGAAATTATGGCTGTAGTAGCGGTGGTAGTGGCCACGGTACGGGTTACTTTCGCTCTGGAGTCGAAGAAGTTCAATCGCTGCATTTGCTGCGGTAGATTCGTCCTTGTCCGCACACTGCATGATCAGCCACTTCAGTACGTCGCGACGCTCTGCTTGAGGGGTCTCGAACCGATACGCCTGCTTCTCAGCCTCAATCGCACGCTCAATCGTACTAAACGGGATTAATTTCTTCTTCTTCGAGTCGATTTCATGGGTTGCAAGCAGCCAGCCCAAGCTACCGATCTCCACAGCTCCTTCGTAAGCCTGCAGAAGGAGCTCCTCCCGACCAAGCGATTTTGCGATGAAGCGAATCATCGTCATGTCACCCTTCTTGCCGGCTTGGAGCATGAATTCACTCAGGCATTCGGCGCCGTCCACCGCTTTGTCGCCGGTAAGCTGCCATTCGCCGCGATATCGCAGCCACTGGCTGGCCTTGCCTCGTAGCAGAAGACTGTAGAGTGCCGCTGTACTGCGCACTTCGCTTCGGTTCTCAATCAGCCATGTCGTGACGTCGTCGTGGTTGTTCGTCAAAGCGCCCACCAGCGCCTGTGCCGTGCAATCCTCTCCTCGAGTCTCATGCAGGTAACGTACCACATCTAGGTGGCCATTTACTGCAGCATGATCCATCGCTCCACACAAACTTGGGACGTGAGAGTGTTCAGAGAGAAATTTGAGAACTTCCAGGTGGCCGTTCACCGCTGCCAACTCCAGCGCAAGCTCGGTGATGATACCATCGTGGTGTGAGCACAGCTCTTGGACAATTTCATGACGCCCTCGTCCAGCGGCTAGCTCCAGCGCCTCAACTGGAGCTTTCTCGAAAGGATGCTGCGTTTTATCTTCGTGGAGAAGCCTCAGCAAGGCCACGTCGTCCTCTTTTGAAGCGATCATGATCATCTCCATACGCTCTTCGTCGTCGTGGACTCGCTGCTTGTGGAAGAAGATATGGGTGAAGAGCTTCGCGTCGCCACGTCGGAGTACGTTCAGCAGCGTGTGTTTGGGCACCTGTTGCGGGCGGTTCGAGATCCAAAAGTCCACAAACTCGACGTCACTGCGGCTCAATGCGCGCGTGAACATGTCGGTCTTCAGCGGAATCTCATAGCGATCGCACAGCCACTTGAGCAGTTCAACATGGCGGGTGGATCCCCACACATTCTTGTCCAGAGCTGAGACCTCGTCCGGTGTGAAGTACTCTGACATCAACTCGAACACACTGAAGTTGCCCGGTTTGTAGTACACAACTGCGAGGCTCCACAGCGACTCGAGTTCCTCACGCGTTAGGCGATGCTCGACAGTCGGGCAGTTGATGATCCACCGCAGAATGGCGGCGTCGCCCACCTCACATGCCTTGTTGGCCGCGTTTTGGTACTTGAGATCCCTGCGGGTGGCGTGCTGTGGCAGTTTACGGAGCTCGTGGATCATCTCGAACGCGCGCAGTTTGTGGTGCTTAGCTGCGGCAGTGGGCAGATCAGGCTCGAAGCCATCACCGGCTCTTGTGTCGCGCTTGAGCTCCCGCAACAGACCCGGCTGGCCGTCTTGGAAGCCGACGATGCGGTGGAGAAACGCCGCGTCGGTGAGCACGGTCTCACTTGCGGACGCGCGAGAAAGGCGGCGCATATCAGTCAGATCAACTAAAACAGTGGCCCTGGTTGTAGCGGTGGGGAGGGATTGCATTCAGTCTTGGATACGCCCGTGCGCACCGCTGTCGGCATGGAGTCATGCTGCCCACTCACGCATTTCACGATGAGACGATGCGAACCTAGGGCGTACTTAGTGGAATGTGTATCCATTTGACGCGTCAGACAAAGTTGGAGCCTTTGCATTGCAAACTGCAGCTCGTGACTAACACGCACGTCTTCCGCCCGCAGTGCGAAATTGCATTGGTTAGTTCGCGGCAACAGTGTCATGCTCGTGGCTGCTCGCGACGATAGCACGCACGGCCGAGGTACCAGAGAGCAATTCGTTGTAGACTTTGAGTGATCCAATGCTACCACGCATGCGAATATTTGGACGAGACAAACAGATGAGATTGTGTTACTGAAAGGACGAGTCGGGGTGTCCAAGAACTGGAAGGTGGCCGATGGTATCAGCCACCTACGAGACTTCGTCGATGGAGAGACTCTCGTGTTGCGAACAGAGCTCTCTCGCAAGCTCTAGCTGCCCCCTCATCATCGCTAACTGGAGAGCGTCGACCGGAGGCTTTTCGAACGGATACTTGTCCTTGTCCTCGTGGAGCAGCTTCAGCACGTCCAAGTCTTCTTGTTCGACGGCGATTGTGATCAGCTCCAGTCGCTCGTCTTCGTCATGCACTCGGTGGCGAAACAGTGCCGCGAATGTCTCTTCTTCATAATACCAATACCGCAAGGCTTGTACAATCATCTTCTTCGGCAATGGCTCGGGGCGATGGGAGATCCAGTACAGGACGTACTCGTCGTTTCCGTCGGAGATAGCTCGCGAAAGCAATTCGCTCGACAGCTTCACAGTGTAGCGTGCGGTGATCCATCGAAGCAGCTGCGCGTTGTGTAGAGAACTCCACGTCCCCTCTCCGAGTTTGGAGACTTGAGCAGGCGTGAAGTACACAGCCAGTAGTTCCAGGATGCTGAAGTTGTCTGGCTTGAAATGACGCACTGCACACCCCCACATAGCCTTCATCTCTTGACGATCTAGTCGGTGCTCGATAGTTGGGCAGTTGATGATCCACCGTAGGATCTGCACGTCCCCCAATCTACATGCCGTAGTAGCGGCGCTCGAGTATGTGAGACGGAAGTCTATCGCGTGGAAGCGCGGCTGTTGACGAAGCGCTTCGATCATCTCAAATGCACGCAGGTTGCGTTGCAAGGCTGCTGCTGAAGCCAAGTCCGTTGGGTCTCCACTGTGCGATCGAACCAGAAGCTTGAGCTCGCAAAGCAGGCCGGGTAGGCCGTCCTGGAAGCCTACGATGTGATCCAGAAGCGTCGCGTTCGTGAGCACGGTCTCCATCGGACCAGCGAAAGGCAGTCGGCCCTTGTGAAGTGGCGCCTGGTCAGCTTCAACGACTCGCTTCATCATGGGGAATTGCGCTGGCGAACTTCGAAGTACTGTGTACAGTACTGGGTTGGTGTGCGGTCGCCTCGGATCGACACAGGGAAACACGAAATGACTCAACTCTCTGGTGAGTCACAACCAGTAGTGACGGCGTAACGCACGCGCGCGAATTAGCATGAACCAGCCCAACGAATAGAAATACTAAGCTAAGGGCAGGTGTTCAAATAGGGTTAGAATAGCACCAGTCGCATTAGAAGCCTGCTTACACCCTATGTGGACATTCGGGCTGACAAGATCTCGAGTACTGGGTGGTGGCAGTTGGTCTCCGCTGCCTTGTAAGCCGCCTCAAGGGGGATGGTCGTGTGATACGAGCAGAGCTCCTTCACTTACTCGACGGCTCCACTCTTCACTGCCAGCTCCAGTGCATCGACCAAGGATGCTTCTTGATCTGATCCGCATGAACCTGAATGAACCTGCAACTTCAAGTCTTCTGGCTCTACTGCGATTGCTGGTTGCGCCACGCGCCCTTCCTCCCCGTGCACTCGGTTGCGAAAAATGAGGGGTAGGTCTCTCGCCCGCGAGTATCCACGTAGGCAGGGGCTCGGGACGATTGGAGATCCAGTACTGGAAGTACTCATTGTTGCCATCGCACGTACAACCAATTCCCTCGACAGCTTCACATTGTAGCGTTCAGTGACCCATCGAAGCAGCTTCGCATCGCGGAGTGCAGACCACGTCTCCGGCCGTAGCTTGGAGACTTGAGCAGGCGTGAAGTACGCAGCCAGCAGCTCCAAGATGTTGAAGTTGTCTGGCTTGAAGAAGCGCACTGCACCGCACCACATAGACTTCATCGATTGACGAGATGGTCGATGCTCAATAGCTGGGCCGTTGATGATCCACTGTAGAATCTTCGTGTCTCCCATGGAGCACGCCTTGATCGCAGCACACGAGTACTCGAGTCCGAAACGTTGGCATATCGCGGTAGTTGTCTAAGCGCGTGGATCATTTCGAACGCGCGCAGCTTGCCTCGTGAGGCTGCCGCGGATGCTAGATCGTGCTCGTCTCCTCCGTGCGATCGCGCCAGGGTCTTGAGCTCACAAAGCAGGCCTGGTAGGCCGTCTTGGAAGCCAACGATGTGGAGGAGAAGCGTCCTGTTCGTGAGCACGGTCTCACTTGCACTCGTATGAAGTAGACGCCGTTTCTGCTGGAGCTCCTCCTCACCAAGAGCAACTCGCTTCGCCATGTGTTGCAGGATGAGCCAGAGTGCGTGCTGATGTGCGGCTACGGATTAATTGCGGAATGCCTCAAAACTCCATTTGAGAAAAGAGTAATGACTCACTACACTCACTGAAATGTGTCATCACCTGTGATGACACATTTCACGCACCCGGTGTATGAAACAGGAAGGGTACGTGTGCAATGGATGATTCGCAGTTACCAAGGTAAATCTACAAATGCGCGGACACTGTGCCTTCCAAAGCTGCTTCTCTACGTTGGGGAATCTATTAGGTTTGGAAATGCAGCGTGCTTCCATCTCTCTCTCTCTCTCTTTCTTTCTTTCTCTCTACAGCAACACACGTCTCGATTGACTGTGTTCTGTTCAGCACTGCTGCTCCCCCCTTCCGTCGCGTCGGTTTTTGGGCACTGGGGTGATCTCGCTCAGTACATACGGCTCCCCCTTCGAGGACCCGTCTCCCTCACAGCTTTTCTTCTTCTCGCGCAGAAGACTGTAGAGAAGGACACCAGCGGAACCGATACCCAGCCCTACGACGTTGACGACGCTCAGTATATCGCCGAATATGATCACGGCAAGTGAGATTTGCGTAATGTCACGCACGCTGCCGCTGACACCAAGCGTGAGTGCCGACGTCTTCTCGACCAAAAGGACTTTCACCAAGAGCATCGCGAAGCCCATACTCGCACTGACCATGGTGAGCAGTAGAGACAGCGAGAGCAGATCAGGCTGAGTCACGAACTTGGAATGCATCAGCGCCTTGCCATCAATTGCGAGTGTGAAAGGCAGCAGTACCAAGGCACTCGCAGGTGACGTGAGATGGATAACCGTGAGCGTCTTCGTTTTCGCTGATGAATTGAATTCCTCGCCGAGAACCTTGAGGAGCGACTGCGTGAGCGCCCAACGCAGCGTGCCAGCGATTGAAGCACCGACGACAAGCAGAAAGCCTCGGATTTCAAATGCCGTGGAGCCGTAACTGGAGAGGGCGATCCCGCTGCAAATGAGCACGATGACGAAAGCTTGCGACCAAGACGCACGTTGGTGGCCAAGCCACACGGAGAAAAGCAACGTCCAGACATTGCCGCACGACTTAACGATAGTGTAGAATGTGACGGTGATGTAGAGAAATGAGATGTTGGAGAGCATGACGTTGAGGCTGCCGCAGATGCCGATGGGCACTGCCAGCTTCCAATACACCGAGCGTGACAGCACGGGCAGCGGCTGCTTGGTTTTCTGGTGACGCTGGAAACCCCACGAGAAGAGCCACTGCACGAACATGTGCGCGCAGCTTACTGTCGTCGCGAACGGGTAGCCAGTACCCGTCCACACGTGTAGGAACCACTTGAGGTAGAGCGTCATGCCGACGCTCATGGCGGTTGAGAGTGCGACGTACCAAACAACCCCGAGGGCGTGGCGGACGGACGATTTCATGGAGATTTCTGGTAGTTGTGACGAGATATGTGGTGGCTGTGGTGAGTCGCAGTGAATTCGAGAGTGATTTCGATCACAGCTCCGTAGCTGGTAGTCAGGAGGTGCTGGACCGCGTGGGCTAGATGCTCTATGTCAGAGCGCGTTTCGATTGGGAGGGGAGGGGGGGGGGGT
>JAADVL010000509.1:0-23204 GCA_023334995.1 Pythium sukuiense | reverse complement strand
CGAACTCGAAGGAGGTACCATCGGACTGGTATGGCTCGACGCACAATGTCATACTTATACTGACCTTCGTCCACACTTCGAGAACCACACCAGGATTCCTTACGAATGTAGCCATCAAGTTCATGTTTCTTACCTCGTTGTGATTAGTACATGTGTTTTAAACAAACCGTGTCACGTTCTGGCGAAGTTTTCAGATCGGGTCACCTTTTGCAATATTCCCATAGAAAAATACAACAATTAGAAATTGATTTACAGGATAGATTTGGTCGCAACCAGATCACTCAGTTCGTTCTCACCATGGGCTGTGGTTGCAGGACATCGACCACCACAAGTCACAGATGTACCCATCTTCTCAAGGGATCCGATACACGTCGCAGACATTCGTGTGGCGCCGCCTCAAATACTGGTAGGAGATTGATGAACCCTTGGAGCAGCCAAGTGGCGAATACACCCGACAGAGGCTGCCGTGGAGTCTTTCAACCACAACATGAAGACGTTGCTTGACGTCATTAAAAAAGGGAACCAGAGTGGCAACTCCTTCCATAGCCAATCCCACCGTTGGAACTTCCACCTTGGAAGTAGTGGCCACACTGTTTTCTCTTTCGACCCAACGCTCTGCAGTACCAACAACGACAGTTTTGTATAGGAGTGACTATCCACGGGTGAAAGTATGGACAAGATCAACGATATCAGGATCCAACAGGTTATGCGTTTTATCAACATAATACTTGCCTCGCTTCATGGTCTCAAATCTAAACATGGGAGATTACTTTTGTCAGTTATCGGATTTCGAGATGCATTTTGTGAGGGTAATTTCGGAACAAATGTGTACAGCCACAGGCGACTTGCCAGGCATTTGCAACTGTACTGAAGAGGAGTGAAATAGTGAACAACGCCAAGGCGCGCATACACGTACCGGCACCGACAGAGTCGACTGGCAGCACGTGCTGACGGGTTGCGAATGCTCGCTCTCAACGGACTATGAGGAGTCTCAGACGACGTAAACGATACCGCCAACATAAAGCTAACAACCAGAGCACTCGTCAGTTGCTCGCAGTCCGAGTCTCAGCTCCACAAACACGTCCGTGATGGCTATCCACTCAAAGCCGATATCAAAATGGACTCAAGTGCCGATCTCTTCATCGACGACACTGACGTCCTCAGCGCCGTGATGAAGTTTCTAGACACGAACAGCTTGATTAAGTCGTCAAGCTGTGCGCAGACTTTGAACTGTTGGTGGGTCGAGAACAGCGACGTCCCCAGTGAATCACCTTGCAGCTCCACATTCGATACCTAATCTTCTAACTCGAGCAACACTTCCATAATCGCCAGCCCTCCTGGTTATGCACCGTCAACTACGACTAATGATGTCATTCGCAAACCCCAACAAATCAATCGTAGCCCCATGCGCCTCGGCCACGAAGTCCTCTTGCTGAAAGCAGCAAGCAGTCGCACTGCAGTCGCAACTCGATGCGATTTGGAACGCAGAGACAAGAGAGTCTGAAGAGCAGCGCCAAGCCAAGAATATGCGAACCACGGCATGGCCTTCGCCCAAAAGAAGCAGCTTCTCAATGAAGAAATGGACTCAATGAGCTGCGAGGCCAGGTCCGAGAGTGCAGCAAGACATTCGGCGCGTGGAGCGGTTCATCTGCAAGCATCCCGTACCGAAGCTCTTCACGAGAGCTGAGCTGTTACTGGCGTTCAACTCGTCCACGACATTCGATATGGATCCTACCGATATCTTCGAGGATAATTCGTGCAATCTGCCTGTGATGCGCAACCGAGTCGATGATTGTTTACGGACCCTCGTCTGAACTCGGTCGTGAGTTGTCAGCGCGATGTTAAGATCAAGCGAGAAACCCCCGGGACTGCGTCTGTGGAGGTGCTGGAATTTAGAGTTAGTTTCACTGCGAGTGCTGTCTATTTCCCTTCCAACGCGAGGCGCCAGGTCCCCGCGTCAACGAGCTTAGTGGAGTCAGGTTTCAGACTTGTATTGATTGTTTAAAAAATGGAACTCGACGACTTGGCTTGCGATTGTAGCAAGAACAAACGTGCGAGGATTCTGTTCGCCAAACGTTTTGCACTGCGCTGATACTCCCACACTACCGAGGACGAGCCCGCGGCCATATCGAGTCCCGTTGCTTTGTACAAAATGTTCGCGTCGTCGTCGTCGTCTAGTGTGCAGGGTTTGATCAAACTGAGCGGATCGCCGGCAAGTATCCAGAGAGCTTCCGCTGGACCGTCATCGGCTCGCCACGGAACGAGAGGTTGCGCAACAATGGCAGCCAGATCGTAAAGTACGAAGTCAGCGTCCCATTTCGAGAGGCTCGCGTGATCTCGAACTCCGACAGAGACCTCGAAGAGATGAAGCGGTTCAGCCTCGAGACTCTAAACCTCGTCCACGAGCACGAGTCCCAAGCCGTTGAAAACATTCTTATGGACTTAGCTACGCGAGACTGACCCGAGAAGCAATACAGCGGTGACAAGATCGCAAACAGCAAAGCATGCCGTTGTGTATCATCTACCCTGAGTGACTAAGTTGGGTGCCGTTGGGTTGCCGGTGTTGACGACGATCGAGACGACCTGTGGCGCCAAAACTGATGGCTCTATCTCGCACAACGTAATCATCAAACTTGAGGTGCAGCTTCTCTCTCCCAACACGATGAGCCCCTTCGAAACCACAAACGAATCGTGTGTCCGTGATGCGAAACGCCGTCTCTCTCTCTCTCATTTTGGATCCGGGAGGCCTTTCCTACTATAGTTGAGCGTAGATGACCGTGCGTTTATCCATAAACGAATATTCCTTTCTTGTGGCCCTGAGTCCTGGGGCCCACAGACTGCCTGTCGTCGATTACAAAACGTATGTCGGCGCCTCGGTAGCGTTCGGCGTCGTCACGACCTGCTCGCCCACATGGTCACAGTTGCAGAAGCCACTAACGCATGGTATCAGCTTCTCAATCATGATTATGGACCCACTGTGACAAGGGGAAGCCCTGGCCATCATCTTCATGGACTGTACACTGGCCGCACGCTTGCCTCGCTCAAGTGGTTTGGTGTGTTCTGTGCAAGGACATTCCGCCAGGTGAGACGGTGGGCTCGCGCCAGCCAAACGCAGGTGACGCACACGCCCATTCGTTCACCTGCCACTCGATTACGCTTGGCAACATCCGACTTGCAAGCTGCGGAAGGAGCGGGCGTAGTCATTTGGCACGATCTTTCGGGACGGAATACGACACTATACGATGGTGGAGTGGAGTCATTCTCAATTATTCCAGCAGCCCACGATCATGAGCTTCGAACTCAACGACTACGACGACTTCCTCGACACGGCGTTTGCCTTGCTGGACACGGAGCCGCGACTCAATGCCTTCCACGCAATGCCTGTGGCGCCCTCGGCGTCGATGGGCTTCGACGACAGCCACTGCGAAGTTCTCTTCCAGCCGCCTGTGTCGAATGTTGGCGATGCCTCGCCGCGCGACTTCACGTCCATCGCACCGAAAACGTCGATGGACGATTTGTCCGTACTCGGCAAGCGCAAGGCGCCTATCTCGGTGAACAAAAGCCGTAACCGCAAGCGTGAGGAGCTCGAGTACTTGCGCGATACTGTGCAGACTCTGGAAGCTCGATTGGCTTCGCTGGAGCAGCGCGCGAATCCACCATCCCGGGCAGGCACTCCACCGAGTGACTCTGAAGCTCCTACTGAAGCCTCCACTGCCGTTAGTCGATCCGAGTCGCGAGCGTGGAAGGACCTCGCGCTTCGCCAATTGGAGCAGCGTCAGTTGGCTGAGATCCGTAACAAGAAGCTACGCAAGACACTGGAAGACCAGCTCCAGCTCGCCCAGAGCCTCAAGAAACTCTTCAAGAAAAGTGCCAACCCCGATGTACGCACCCCAACTCTGCTTGATGTGTCCTCACCGATTGACTCACGCTGTATTTGCACATGATAGCAACTATTGCTGCTTGCATCACCGATCGGCGTGGATATCCTGCCCCAAGTGAGCCCCGAGATCGTCTTCGAGCGACTCCAAGAAGATCTCTTGGTGATGTACGGTGCCGTCGACTCGATTTTCTCAGACCGTCGTTTCGACCTGGCAAACCGCAAGCCGCGAGACGTCCAAGTAAGCGTGAATGGCACGATGGGCACTGCTGTCGAGATAGCAGAGTCCACGACTGTCCCGTTCGACCTCAACGCCACGTCGCGAGCCGTGTGGTTGCAAACACTCAAGTACCAGTTGAAAGAAGGACCGATCTACCAGCAGGAGATTGATTCGAACGGCCACTCAGTCCGTAAGGAGTTTGATGTGAAGATGCGGCTCGGTGGCCACACTGGCAGCGTCCGCGGCAAGATCGCGGCTCGGCAGTTTATCGAGCAACATCGAGTCGTCATCGTCTGGTCGGCTTACGCTGAACCAGTGGAGATCGCCAACACCGCGATGGAGGGACTCATTCTGCGTCACAAAGGCTGGACGGTGATCGAGTCGGCACGAGATGAGAAGGCTGCCGGAGGTTCCCAGATCAACTCGTTTCAGATCGCGATCCCGGAAGCCACGCGATCATCGCCGGATATTCACCACAAGGTCGGCGTGCTCACAGACTTTGTGCTCAACGCCGTCGACTTGCAGCTCGATGCGACGCAGCAAACAGTTGAAAACCTGCTGATCGCTGGAGGTGTGTGATAATAGGGAATGGCAGGAAGAATACAGGAAGATTTAGCGACCAAGGCCTATTGTGACGTTTTATTCGGAGGATGCGTAGCCCTGCAAACCACGATTCGATTCCTATCAAGAGGTTAGTTCATCAAGATGCTACTAGAAACCTCGGCAGCGAAGTGAAGGAACAACCCACGTGAACTTTGACAAGTGAGACCATTGTTCCATTGAGTTCGGGGTGGACGGCGATTAGATCCCTAACGAGATGTTCATCAAGATATTCTCGACGGCCTGGCGCTCCATTTCAAGCACGAATTGGGTCGTCTCGTAGCAGAAGTTCTTCATCTCTTCCTGGTCTTTCTTCGGGTCGCGTCCCAACCGTTGGCTCTCGCGGAAGGGAATGTCGACTTCGAAAGTCTCGATCTGGCTCACGGGTCGTCCGCTGCGTCGTAGTTTCGCGTTTCGTGGTGGCCCCACGACCGTCCAGTGAAACTGGCGGACGCCAAAGCCTTCCAAGTACTTGCCAGCAAGTCGTTCTGTCCGATCGAAAATGGCGCACTGCACGATGACGACGCGGTCCTTCTCTACAAAACGTCGAGTCTCCATGCGCCCACGGGCTCGACCTCGGTAGTGGGGAAGATCCAGCGTCGCAATGAATGTTCTTCGGATGGAATCGTCGGAAGTCTCCAGTTGCTGCTGCATACAAGCTTATCCTCGTCAGTATCAATCCAAACACGATCATAACACCACAGCGATTTGAAACGCACGATATCCACAGCACTGGTTATCTTCGTCGCCTTGATCTCGTGGAATTTCCACACGGCCTTCGCAGTAGCCGCTACGTCGAATGGAAGCACACGCGACTCGAGCGTCTCGATCGACATGTTTGGTGAGAACTCGTTCATGACCTTGATATCGCGGAGACCATTCACGACCGAGTCCAGTCGTTCGTCCTTGAAAACGCCGTTGATCTGCAAGTACATGGTCGGCAGGTTACACGAGATTTCCTCAAAGCCATCGGTCGGATCCAGATCCACGGCGTTGTACGTGAGCAGCTCCTCGGCGCGAGTTAGCATCTTGGGCATGGTTTGCTTGCTCACGAACCTCTCCACTCGCTTGATCGACTGCTTGTACTCCTTGACCAGCGAACGTAACTTATCGCGCTCCTTCTCTGCGTCCTCCAACTGGTCCTTCTGGCACTCAGCCACTGCCTGCCACGCCGACACGCGCAGGTTCCTCAGTTGACGCTCACTCTCTGTCTCTTCATCGGGTTCTTCTCCCCTTTCCAGGGTTTCCAGTCGTTCCTGGAGCGCAATCACTTGCTCTCGAAGCGACAAAACTTCGTGGCGGCGGCGCATTCGACTGCGGTTGATAACACGCGGCATGCGCTTGCCGTCCGCCATCGTCGGTGGCAGCTGAGAGCTCGAGGACGCGGAGGACACGACGCTTCCTTCAGCCACAGACTCGACGTCCGATGGAGAGCCACTGCCACCGCTTTCGCTGAGCAGTGGCGACGGCGGCGGGAACCGTGCGGACATCTCGTCCAGCTCCTGGACATCCGTCTCGTCGTCCAGGAACTCCATCACGGCGCGCAGGACGTCACCGTCGTCCACCATTGGCTCCATATTCGCACCCATCAAAGTCTCCATTGCCATGGCTGTCTTTCTCGTCTTTAGACCTGTGAGATGCCGTCGGAAGGTTGATTAGACCGTGCAGCACTTTAGACGCTTGATGCCGTCCGCTTGATTCGCGTGTTGCTACTTGTACACTGCCTTTTAGGTGGCATCGGAACTGCAGACAAAGAGATATCCTCGACAAGAGGAGCTTACAAGAGGAGCTTACGCCGCCGCGTTCCATCCAAATGCAAGTGACGACGATCGGTTCCCCGCAAAGTCACGAACCACTTGCCAAGTGTATGCGGCGAAGTGGCCGGTTTTAAGGGAAACACAAAACATGAGAAAGGCTACCAGCTGCTTACGCCGGCTTAAGACCATCACTCCGACGGATGAGACACGCCTCCGTGGGCGTCAACATCTCCGAGACTCAGAGGTAAATGGGGCTTAGGTTCTGAGAAAGTTACCTTCAGCAAAACGTAACCCGGGGTTACCCCTACCGATACGGAACTTTGTCTTTCGAACGAGATAATTTAGGTTCCAGATCTCGTCAATGTTCGCATTAGGATACAATGGCCTTACGGACACTAGCAGGCCTCTAGCTTAATGGTGGCATTGGAGCCTGCACTGCTGCTGCTGCTGTATGTCTGAAGGTGGGCGCCGCCATTGGATGGACTCATCAGACGGCTGACGAGAATGTTCTCGACCGCCTGGCGGGACAGATCGAGATGGTAGGCCAAAGCGGTCTCGCAGAACTTGAGCGTGACGCTCTCCTGCGTAGGGTGTACAAGCTGCTGGGAATTTGCCGGTTTCGGGAAAGAAAGGTCGAACGACTGGATCTGGGCGAGCTCGTGGCCGTTTCGACGGAGCCGCTCGTGGTGCGGGGCCTCAATCACGGTCCACTGGTAATGGGAGATCGAAAACGGCTCGGCGACTCCCTTGGAAAGACTGATGGGAGCAAACAAAGTCGCTCGAAGGATAACGATCCGCGAGGCCTCCACGATGCGCTGCACGATGACCTTACCCCGCACAGAGGTCTGGAAGTGGGGCAGATCCAAGGCCGCGACGAAGCTCTTCTTGAGACGGTCGGTCTGGATCTCGGACGCTTCGTCGTTGTATGCTACTGTTGTAGCGACTCGATGCACCATCGACTCCCATAGAGCACTGGCGGTGGCCTCCACACTGAAAGGCACGACACGAGCATCCAAGAGCTCCACACACACGCGAGGCGTACGCTCATTGACAACGCGAGACGCGCGGACCGACGAAAGCACGGTGTCGAAACGTGGATCGCTGAAAACGGCGTCTCGCTGGTGGTACATGGACGTCAGAGCTCGCTGGAGATCATCAAATGAGCCGGAGTTGTCGAGCGACGAAGATTCCTCCTGCAGACCTTCCAGATGAGCGTAGATTGCAAGAGGTGCGGGTACTTCCTGGGCGTTCTGGCGGCGTGCATATCGCTGGAGTGCCTTCGCTAGCTGGCGCTGTTCCTCGACCATCGAAACGAGACGGTCGTGTTCGGCCTCCGACTGCTGGCGTTGCTCGAGCTGCTGTGTCGCGACAGCGGACCATGCTGCTGCTAGAAGCTCGCGCTCCATCGGAGCAAGATGGCGACCCAGTTCCATGCTTTCTTCCATACGCGAACGGGTGGAAGTCAGACGCTCTTGCAGCGACTGGACCTGATCACGAAGGAAGAGAATCTCCTGGCGGCGGCGGTTCACTCGGCGCGTTGGTTTCGCTGATCCGTTTGCATCCTCAAACGACGGCGCAAACACGGACGCTGGATCATGCTTCAGAGCGAAGTCTTCCTTGATTGCAACAGGTGAGCCGGTGGGCGAAGAACCCGAGTGGCCGGAGGAAGTGTCCTGGTCGGTGAGATGATCATCGTCATCCATGAATTGGTCGTCATCCAGGAAGAGGCTCGCGGCGACATCCCACGCCTCTCTGTCCTCGGCCGACATGGCCATGGCGTGCGCATCATGGGTCCAGGGGTCAGTGTTCATCGTGCGCTTGTCACGGAGCTGCTGTGGTTCATCAGAGGACTGCGAAATCGGAGACTGAGCCAACCTTTCGACGGCAACAATAGACAGTGGACATCCACCAGACATTGACCTTCACTGCTCGTCGGCGACAACAGCGCTGTGTTTGTTTGTGCGAGTATGTTTACTCGCAAGAGTGTCGGCCGAAGCCAAAGCTGGGACGCGCCTGCCTCATCAAAAGTCGCCGAGCGGAGCCGAAGCAGAAAGCACCGAGAGACTTTGGACTCAGGCCAGAGGTGAGACGGCGCGACACAGAGCCAGGCCGTCGTCCATGTGGATCGCATGAATGAAGGCGGAAGGCGAGGATGATGCCGCGAGTGTCAACACCACACGGTGAGACCATGTCCACTCAACATTATCGTATTTAGAAGAAACTATCATATTTCAAGTGATGCGTACTTTCTCACAAGATGGCTACACTCGGGAACAGGTACCTGCCCTTGCCACGAAGAAGCCGATTGTCAATGTCTTCGTCAGCAAACTCACTAAACAGCAAAGAGAGATCAGTGAGGAAGCGGTCGAGCGTCACTGCTTGCGCCTCAGTCTTGGGAGCGAATGCTGGGATCGAGGCGCTCACAGTCCGGATCTGGCTGAGCCCAGGAAACTGTGCCTTCTGGACGATCGTCCAGAGAGATTGTCGGACTGTCAGCCCGGGGAAGACGATGCAGCCATTTCGCTCATCTGGGTCCAGGAACGTGAAGGCGGACTTGCGCACGAACACCACTCGGTCATCTTCGTCAAAGCGTTGGAGGGCCATGGTGATGCGGACGACACTTCGAAAACCTGGCATCTCCACCACCACCTTGTCGTGCTGCGATCGCACAACGTTACCAGGTCGTTGAAGCGCTTCGTATTTACTACCGAGCTGGCTCAATAAGCCCGCCCACACAGCTCCAGTCGTCGTATCTAGATCGAATGGCACGATCCGCGAGTTGAGCACGTGCGAGGCTGGTCTCGAAATCCCTTGTTGTTGTTTGGAAACAGCTCGGAGACCATTCCTCTGGAGTTCAGGCTGTGACAGCACCCACTCAGTCTGGAAGTACATCGGCAAAAGTGAACTCGTCACCGACTCCAATGTAGCCGAATCGCTGGGAATGAGATCCTCGCTTGATGCCACAGCGTCGTGGGCACGCCCTCGCCATCCAAGTGTTCTCTTCACATGCGCCTCTCGGTCAAGTACTAAACGCTTCAGTTGTTGCAATAAGTCTTCTTGCTCTTGAACCATCTCTCGAAGATGCTGGTTCTTGGCTTCGACCTTGAACCTTTGGGAGAGCTGACGAGCGGCAATCGCTTCCCACGTATCGGAGACCACGACATTGGTGCCTTGTTGTACCCGCATCCTTGCAATGGAGCTCTCGAGGCGATTGACTTCTTCCCTCAGCGTGTCAATCTGCTCCTTCCGCCTGTAGTATGTGCGCGCGCTATTACCAGGCGTAGCACGAGTGGTGCCCCGAGAAGGAGTGGCTGCTGGCAAGGAGTCTCCGGCATCATTCTCAGCCAGGAAGCTAAACGCAGCCTCCAGAATAGCGTCGTTCTCGCAGGCCGCGAGCCAAGTCGAGTCCATTGCCGTCCGGGTCTCAGACCAAAATGATGTGCCAGTGCTTGAGCTCCTTCCTCGTTTGGGACTATCTCTGATTCAGTTGTTGTTCAACTGAGCGTCTGAGTTGAACGACAACAATCGTCATCGAGTCGAACGTTGTCCGACCAGCACTCCTGGATGATGATGCTGTCCGTTCCAAGGCATCATATTCAGCCAAACATATCACACTTCATCATCTATCGACATCAACATGGCTACACTTGGGGATCCAGCTCGCTTGCTCTGCAGCATGCGATCGTCGACGTCTTCGCGGGCGGACTCGCAGAACTGGAGGCTCAAAACGCCTAGGAACTTGGTGATGGCGTCCGAGTTTGCCTCAAATACCGTAGAAAAAGCAGGAATCGAGACCCCCAGCGTCTGGATTTGGCTGACACTGGGCACGTCAGGTCCTGGAAGTCGAGGTTTCTGGACGATCGTCCACAGAAAATGCCGCACCGCCAGTCCGGTCAACACAATGCACTCGTTGTCGTCGAGATACGTGAACACTGCGCTTCGCACGATCACAACACGGTCGCAGTCGTCGAATCGGCGGAGAGCCGTGATGCTCCGGATGACGCCGTCGAACGATGGAAGCTGGACGAGGAGATTCTCACGCGTCTGAAACATCTTGGCCGACGAGTCGTGAACACTACTACCCATTCGGCTGACTAGACTTCCCCACACCGCCGCTGTTGTTGTTGCCATATCGAAAGGCACGATGCGGGAGTCTAGCAAGTGCACGGCCGGGCCATCGATGCCAGGAAATGCCTTTGTCGTGACCCTGCAGCCGTCGGAGGCTACGGGGATGTTCTTGAGGTCTGGATTGGTCAGCACCCACTCGGTCTGCTCGTACATTGGTGAGAGTGAAGTCGTCACGGACGCGAGGATGTCCGACAGCTCTGAGATACCCTCTCGCGCCTTGCTTGATGGTAGTCTTGAAACAACAGGCCGTCTCGACAGTTGTAGCGTTCGGGACCCGCGGATCTCCCGCTCGGCGATCATCTTCTCTAGTCTCTGGGCAAGATCAGTCTGCTCCTTGATCGACGAACGAAGGTGTTCATTTTCGACTTCGGCGCGGTGGCGTTGGAGGAGCTGGCGAGAAACCATGGCCCCCCACATATCGGAGACCGTGTCCTCAACATCCCTTCGAGACCGTAGACGCTTCACAATCCGCTCCAGCTCCTCCGCTTCCTCTCGAAGCTCTTCGATCTGCTCCTTTGGTCTCTTTCCTTGATGCCAGTTTCGTGTGCACTTCTTGGGCTCCACGGCGGGCTCGGCATTGAACTGCAAATGGAAGGTCAATGGGGTTGAGGCGTTAACGGAGACCGTGGCGGACGGTGGTTGCACACTCGTGACTTCCTCGTCGAGAAACCGCAGTGCAGCGTCCAGCATGTCGTCGTCTTCGCCATTGAACGTCCACTCAGCGTCGCACAGATCCATCGCCATTGCCGATCAATCTGCGTCTTGGCAACTACCATGTAGTACTCCATAATTGTTTTTGGCTGCAAATGATCAGAGACCGTCAGCATTAGGGAAGGGTGGTGACACGGCGTAATCAGCGAACGGTTTTGACCATAAAAAGAGTGAAGACAAACACTCCATTCGTCTACGATCATAATCATCCCTGTCATGAGGTGGGGTTAAAACCATAGAGAGCCGGACAAAAAAACATAACACCAAAAAGTAACCATTCGGACAAGCACCTGAGAACTGAACATGTCCGAATGGGAAATAACCTAAACTAGTGTGAACCACACTATACCTCGCGCGGAGCGCTTTCGCTTCGGCGTCTCGGGAGAGTCGGGGGACTCCACTAGATCACGCCTCAGCGGTTTAACAAAACAACCTCCATGTGACCATTGTGTTCTCGGGTGAGCGCGAAGTCAGTATTAGGATATCAACGTAGCATTAGGATTCCATTCGGACATTGTCTCGCTCACGTACCTCTTCGTACTGGATTAGTATCGACTCAGTCTCAGAATCAGCTGTCGGAATCGTCAGTTTTTTCTACCAAAACACGTTTAGATTTCCTAATACATTCTACAGTAGACTATCAAAACAGGTTTTGCTTGCAGACTCCGAAACTTCCGGCCGCTGCTCGGTGCGAGTGGCATGGTCTACTAACGTAGAATTTGCGAGCGGCAGCATACAGTAGGATTGCAATCCTTGCATCTTGTCACTGTCTTTGCACGTTGCTGGTGCCCTTGCTTGTCTTATAAGCTTGCCTTCGAAACTTCCAAATGGCCGGAAGCTGCGGCGACTGGGCTTGAGATCTGGGATGGTCAGCACCCGCTGTGTCTGTGCATATCGCACGTCCGTAAAGTGGAGTCACCATAGTGTTCATAGATGATCAGCTACGTCCCAGGTGGCCATCTACGTGCATTCTTCCCAGGTGGCTAGAGTCGTGTAGACGGACATGCCCTTGCCGGTGAGAAGCCGATTGTCGACGTCTTCGTGAGCAAACTCGGTGAACTGAAGGCAGTTACGAGTGAGGAACCGGTCAAGAGCTGCCGCCTGGGCCTGGGTGGTTGGAACACATTCTGGGATGGATATGCCGAGTGTTCGGACTCGCGAGAGTTCTGGGAACTCGGACCTCTGAACGATTGTCCAGAGCGAATGGCGAACGGTCAGCCCAGGAAACGCGATGTCGCCTGTGCGTCCGTCCACATCCAGGTAGGTGAAGATGGAGCTGCGTACGTACACCACCCGGTCGGCTTCTTCAAAACGCCGCAAGGCCATGATGACACGCACAGTGCCTCGGAAACCCGGCACCTCGACGAATGCTTTGTCGTGGAGTGATCGAAGAACATTGCTGGATGGCTGCCATGCCTCGTATTGTCCCCCGAGTTGGCTCAAAAGGTTCGCCCAGACTGCTGCACTCGTCGTTTTCGGGTCAAATGGCACGACCCGCGAGTCGGCGACGTGGAGGGCCGGTCTGTCAATGCCTGGTATCTTATCGAACATGGCGCAACGACCGTCAGACTGGAGATGCGGATGTGCCAATACCGACGGAGTATGAAGAAGCATCGGCAGGAGATCACTCGTCACCGACTCTAAAGCGGCCGAGTCGCTTGGAAGGAGTTGCTGGTAACAGGCCGAAGTGTGCCGGATGCGCTCTGTCCACCCCAGCGTTCGTTTCACACTAGCTTCTCGGTCCAAGATCACACGTTTGAGTCGGTGGCGTAAGTCATTCTGCTCTTGAATCAGTTCTCGAAGACGCTGGTTCTCGGCCTCAGCCTTGAGTCTCTGTGTGAGCCCTCGTGCGACCATCGCCCCCAACATATCGGAGACCGCGCCTTTGGCATCTTGTCGCGCCTGGATCTCAGCGATCGTCCTTTCGAGGCCCTCGACTTCTTCTCTCAGTGCGTCGATCTGCTTCTTCGGTCTCCTGTTGGTCCGCGTGCTTTCGTCTTTGGTGCCTTTGGTAGTCGTGGGTGGTGAGGAACACCCTGCGTCACTCGCATCGAGGAATCGCAAGGCCGCCTCGAGAATGGCGCCGTCTTCACTGCTCGGTGGCCAAATTGACTCCATCGCTTCGACTGTCTCCATCACGAATGGTAGGTCTGTCACAGAGCGACCCTGGAGTGTGTTGTTGCTCCAACAAGAGCAGCATGGTTGACCACGCAGCGTAATCTAGTCAACCGCTGTCCGACCCAAAGAAATCGATGATGATGCCTTTCTCACTCTTCCACATGGTGCAACATATGTCATTGTACAGAAGATATCATATTTGAGCGAATACGCAACATGGCTACACTTGGGGGATCCGGCCTTACTTGCTCCGCAGCAGGCGATCGCCGACGTCTTCGTGGGCGGCCTCGCAGAACTGGAGGCTCAAATCGCCTAGGAACTTGGTGATGGCGTCCGAGTTTGCGTGAAACTCAGGTGATGACGCTGGAATGGAGACCCCCAGCGTCTGGATTTGGCTGGCACTGGGCATGCCAGGTCCTCCTAGACGAGGGTCTCTAGACGATCGTCCACAGAAAATGGCGCACTGCAAGTCCGGTCGGCACGATGCCTTCGTTGTCGTCCAGATACGTAAACACTGAGCTCCGCACGATGACAACGCGGTCACGTTCATCAAAGCGGTGTAGGGCCATCATGTTCTGGACGACGCCGTCGAACGCTGGAAGCTGGACAAGCAGATTCTCGCGCGCCTGAAAGGTCTCGGCCGACGAGTCATGTAAATCGTGCACACTACCCAGTCGGTTGATGAGGTTTTCCCACACTGCCGCTGTTGTTGTTGCCATATCGAAAGGCACGATGCGGGAGTCCAGCAAGTGCACGGCGGGGCCGTCGATGCCTGGAAATGCCTTTGTCGTGATACGACAGCCATGAGAAGCCACGGTGACGGTCTTCAGGTCTGGGTTGGTCAGCACCCACTGGGTCTGCTTGTACATCGGCAAAAGTGCTGTCGTCACAGACGCGAGGATGTCCGATAGCTCTGATATACCCTCCAGTGCATTGCTCGAAGGTAGTCGAGAGACAACAGGCCGCCTGGACAGTTGTAGCCTTCGAGACTTGTGGATCACGTGGTCGGCGATCATTTCTTCCAGTCTTTGCACGAGATCAGCTTGCTCTTTAATGGACGTGCGAAGGCGCTCGTTCTCGGCTTCTGCTTGGTGGCGTTGAAGGAGCTGGCGAGAAACCATGGCCTCCCACATATCGGAAACCATGTCCTCGACGTCCCTTCGAGACCGTAGACGCTTCACAATCCGCTCCAGCTCCTCCGCTTCCTCTTGCAGCTCTTCGATCTGCTCCTTTGGTCTCTTTCCTTGATGCCAGTTTCGTGTGCACTTCTTGGGCTCCACGGCGGGCTCGGCATTGAACTGCACATGGATGGCCAACGGGGAGGAGGAGTTAACGGAGACCGTCGCGGACGGAGGTTGCACACTCGTGACTTCCTCGTCGAGAAACCGCAGTGCAGCGTCCAGCAAGTCGTCGTCTTCGCCATTGAACGCCCACTGAGCGTCGTCTTCGCCTTGGAACGCCCATTGAGTGTCGTACAGATCCATCGCCGTTGCCGATCAATTTATCTTTTGGCAATTCTTGCTTTGCAGCGTTTTTGGCTCGAAATGAGCAGAAAGTGGATGGGCATAAGCAAGTCGGACCTGATCAGCGAATGATGATGACACAGCACAATCAGAGAACACCTCGGAGTGTTCGTTTCGACCACGTTCATCCCCGTTCTTTTCGTGATGGGTCCAACGTCAGCGAGTGTACACTGAAACGCCGCCAAGAATACAGGAGTAGGATCTTCAGGAGGCGTTTAATTGTGGTATTTGGGAGTTGCAGTTATGTACAAGACGGTGAGGCCACTGCGATGGTCATGTGGTGCTTGAGGCGATTGCTGGACACTGTGCCGAGAAGCAGGTTATCAACCTCTTCTTCAGACTGGAGGTACATCTGTCTGGCGATCTCGCTGTAGAATTTGGACGTTGCAACGACGTCGGCTTCGGAGCGGCCAACGACATTGGGCAGGGAGATGCTGCAGGTCTGCACTTGTGTGACCTTGGATGGATCAGAGACCCCCTGGAGTTGCGTGTGGTTGGGTCGTGATACAGTCAACCACAGGAAATGCCGCGCTGGTGAGCCTTGTATCACGAGTCGTTTGATCTCTTCATTGCCAGGTTCATTTTCCTCGAGGAAGTTAACGGCCGGTGAGCACACCAACTCGTCCTCAATGTACACGAACACGGCACTCCGCACCATGACGATTCGGTCTGGCTCGACGATGCGCTTCAGCGCCATGTAGCAAGTTGCGTAGCCATCAAAGCCAGCGACACGCATGTAGGAGATAAAGCGAGCTCGCAGTGTCTGATCTGGTAGCTCTTCGACTTTGAAGCGACGGTTGCTCGAGATTCGATTGAGTAGATTCTGCCACACTGCGTCGGTTGTCTTCTCGAGGTCGAATGGCACGATGCGAGAGTCGATGCGCTGGATCGCGAGACTGTCCGGGCCGCGTTCCACGTTGATGTTGTTGAAGTGAGCCGCGAGTTTCGTGAGACGAGGATCCGACAGCATAGCGTCGGTGCGGAGATGCATGGGCGTGAGGACTTCCGCAAGGGACTCGAGCATCGCCAAGTCCTCGTCTGACAGACCCTGGCTGTTCAGTAGACGTGCTGGGTCCATCCCACACAGTTTTCCAGCTCTCAACCGAGCCTCGTGCTGCCTGATGAGCTGCTGCAGGTGATCGACCATTCGGTCATGTTCCTCGACTGCACGACGCAGCTTCCGGTTCTCGGCTTGAGCTCTTCGTAGCTGAGACCGTTGACGCGCTGCCATGTTCTCCCACGCACTGTCCATGACCTTGCTCACGAGCTTGTCGTTGTGGCTTTCCTCCTTCTTGTCGGCTTGTTGCTGGTCTGCATTCAGTTCTGACAGCGTGGTCTGCAGCGCGTCGACTTCGTCGCGTAACCGCTGCATCTCCTGTCGCTTGCGGCTTCCACGGGTCTCCGATACTGGCGGTGTGGCCTTCTCACTGCCGTGGCTGCTCGCAGAGTCGGACTCGCCGCTTGCAAATCGAAGCTGCACTCGCAGAGGCGCCTGGGGGTTAACGGAGACCGTGACGTCGGTGTCCATCTTGTGCGTCAGCCACGCGAACGGAGGCGTGTCGCGCACCTCCATAGCCTGGCTCATCCCGCCGTCGCATCCTTCCAGACTACGCAGCGCCGCGTCCAGCGCGGCGTCGTCCAGGCCGTCGAACCACGGCAGCTCCATTGTTAGTGACGTAGCGGATTGGCTTGTGCTGTCTATTGGACATCGGACCAATCAAGAGACACGCCTACTGCAATAGGTTATCGTCCTGCCATGCTGCGCGTGGCTCGTCAGACGACAGGCGCTGTTCCCCGAACCCGCGTATACATGAGCCAGACGATGAAGGTCTAAGTTGCAGATTGTGTGCAATGCTTATGCCATCACGTTGAAGAGCCTGGGGCCACGAGAACTCTCCTTCAAGTCCAAGATCTTCCCTTTTGGTCCCCATGCTGTAACCCACGCAAGGTCTGCACGCTGGGAAAGGTTACGGTCTCACGAACTGCAATGGTACTCTACTATAGCCTTACTGTTCAATGTATTGGAGGGCTTCCATCCACCGTTGGCTAGCAAGCGTTCGAGACCATGCGCACTGGCAAGTCCGACTGGCTTTGCCATCCCTCACGGCGAGTGCGGGAGCCAAGACCCAGTAGCTTCTTGTCTACGGTCTCAATTGCCTTGTCACACTGCTGCGTGGAAATGGCGATGTTGAGCTGTAGGAGCTCGTCGATCGCTCGGTCTCGGGTCGGATCGTCGAGGTCTCCGACGTCGATTCGAGGCAACGAGATCGCGGACGTCCGCACTCGGCTGATCGTGTCTTGTCCTGGGATCATGCCAAGATGCGGAGGTCGATCGATCACCGTCCAGAGGAAATGACGCATTGGAAGCGACGAGAACTGGTCCTTCAGGTGCGGACATCGACACTGGAACACTGCGCTGCGTACAATCACTATGCGGTCGGCTTGTTCCACGCGACGCACGACCATTTTGCCGAGTGCGTGGCCTCGGAAGCCAGGAAACTCGGCGTACGTCACGAACTCGGAGTGGAACGTGTCCTCGCTGAGCACCGTCCATTGGAGCTGCTTGAGATCTTCTTCCAGCAGTGCATGTTCCCACATGATGGACACAGTCCTCGAGACACCGACAGGAACAATCCGAGCGTCCTGGATGTGCACACTGAGGTGGCTGTTGCCATGGCGCTCGGTCTCCAACGTGCGCCCAAGGGTGTCGGAGATCACCAAGTCGGTTTGGTCCACCATCAGGTCTAGAGAACCGGCCAACACCTCTAAGATGTTGGGTACTTGAAGCGAGAAGCTTGAGTCTGTGGGAGGCTGTGGTTGTGGAGACGGCGGCTGAAGCAGCTTGTTAGCCTACCACAGCACAACAATAAATGATCAGCGGCGTTTTAGCCCGCAAGATAGGAGGGTAGACCCATGGGCTCTCACCTGGAAAGCCATCGATTGCGTCGCGACCTGCTGAAGCGCCGTCGCAATTCTCTTGTGTTCGATCATGAGAGCCTTAAGGCGCTTGTTCTCTTTCTCTGCTCGCTCGCGCTGCTCGAATTGACGCGACGCCACGTCTTCCCACGTCGATCCTAGCGGCGCAATCATGAACGGCCCTGGAGCGGTGGATGGTGAGACCAATGGCGCAGCCTTTAGCATCCGAAGCCGCGTTTGGAGGTTTTCAGCCTGAGAGCGCAGAGCGTGGATCTCTTCTCGCCGCTTGTTCACGCGCCGTGGAGCTGTTGGGCGAGTCTCAGGGCTTGATGATAAGGGAGAATGAGAGCCATTGAGCTGCTGAGAGGAGGAAGCCTCGTCGCTTCCGGATCCCGAGTCGATCATCACGCTCGATTCCGAGTCGACTGGGAGTGTGTCGAGCGAGTCGCTATCCACCACAGCGTCTTCTTGGTCGAGGAAGAGCAGCGCCGCGTTGAGGAAGTCCTCATCGAAGCTGGCAATAGAGATGTCGCTGAGCATGCGCGGCTCGAGGCTCTCTCGGAATTCCCACGTCGTGTCCGCGATCATTCTGTCGCTGGAAAGGCGGCGAGGTCTTCAGTACTGCTTCTCGGGCGCCCGCAACTGCCTTTCAACCTCGTATACTCGCTTTGGTACCTTTATCAGAGACCAAAGTGACGCTAGGCCAGTGATGTGGCGAAACTGGCCCGTGATGTGCCGAAACTGGCGCTAATTACGTGAGTGACAAAACACGACGGTGCCACATCAACAGTGCAGCAGCCATCATCTTCAGCAGCTGCCCCGGATGACACGATGCTCACTCACAGCCAGAGGAAATGCCTGTCTTCTGGCAAAGTTGTGTGAAAATGCGGCCATTAGAAGCAGCTTCCTGACGTGTTCTTATGAAGGCATAGCGATCAATTCCGCGGAAACCAAAGCCAATACCAGAGCACTTTGAAATCTTCAAAGTACTGTATTCACATCCAACGTTACTCCGGTACGATGTCAATCTCACTGCACCATCAACCACGCCTCACTCCGTTCAGAAGTAGGTTCTCGACCTCTTCGTGGGCGTGTGTCAGCATCTGATTGCAAATGTCGCTCGCAAACTTGTTCACGACGGCAACCTCGGGCTGGGTGAAGTGTGGCGGAAGACGTTGCTGGGAAATGCTGCAGGTCTGGACCTGAACCAGTGGCTGTGACGAGTCATCTCCATGCCGAACCTCACCGTGACTTGGTTTCGATACCGTAGCCCAGAGTAGATGACGCACGGGCGTGCCTAACTGCCAAAACTCGGCGAGACTCTTGTCCTCGCATTGGCCTTCGATGAACGTGAACATGGAACTGCGGAGAATGACGATGCGATCGGCCTCGTTCACTCGACAAAGCACCATGTCGGCCTGCACGTGGCCTTCAAAGCCGCCCGCTCGGACAAATTGAACTTGCTTCGAATACAGCGTCTCCTCTGCTGCATTATACTCGGACTGGAATCGCTCGTACTTCGAGAGATGACTGCGAAACACGTCCCAGACTGCATTTTTCGTGGCGTCATACTCAAACGGCAGGATCCGCGACTCGAGACGCTGGACCGTCAGACCATCGGAGCTTCGTTCGGCCTTGGACTCGTAAAAGTGGGCCTTCCAGGGCTTCACGAGCCGCGGGTCGGAAAACAATGCGTTTGTACGCATGTACATTGGTGCCAAGACGCTGGTGAGCGTGTCCAGCACGACACCGCCGTTCACTGGGCCAGTGAGGAGACCAGTGGCCTTCGGACCCACACCCAGTAACTTGTTGGCCTTGACTCGCGTCTCGTGCTGCTGGATTAGCTGCTGGAGCTCTTCCAGAAGTCGGTTCTGTTCCAGCACAGCCGTGTTGAGCTTGCGGTTGATCGTTTCAGCAGCTCGGCGCCTTGCTAGCTGACGCGTTGCAATGCTCTCCCACGCACTGTTCGTGATCTTGCGCGTCCAGTTGCCACTGCGTCGCTTCGCGTCTCGCTCTTGGTCTTCCTGGCTTTCTAGACGGCGTCCAGCCTCGACGGTCCGCGTGAGAGCCACGCGAGTCGCCTCCAAGTCGTTAAGCTCGTCGCGCAGACGCTCAATCTCGTCCTTCGGACCCCGTCGAGGTCGACGTCGGCTCTTGCCAGTGTCTCCATCAGTAGACTGGTTGGATTCCGGGCTTGAGACGTTGGACGAATGCGGCCGTGGGGGCGTGACGTGGCGTGGATTGCCGCTCGGAGTGGCCACAGCGTCACAGCATTCGAGAAAGTCCAGCGCCGTGGCAAACATCGCGTCGTCCAGCCTGTCGACCCAACCGTCATCGACACACGAGGACTCTTCCGTGGGAGGGGGCGCTAGATCCATGGCGCGTTGCATGGTAGTCACGCGTCCTGAACGAAACTGCGAGCGAGTCTCCCTTTGTCAGGGCGGTGCAAGTGAGACTCTTTGCTTGGGAAAGGCGGCCATTGATTACGGATTTGTATACCAAAACAAGGTTGATCCGCTCAACAAACAACAAAAACTGGTTTGATCCAAATTTTGGATTCGGACTAAAACCAGTGTTTGGACTCCAAAAAGGTTTTGGTTTTGTTTTGGAGAGATGCAAGCTCACTGTAGGAACTGCAACAGCTCCAATACGTTGCTCTTGTCAGTTCATGGTCTCATTGAGTATAAACTAACTCTCCGAGAGGAACAGACATCGAAACCTTAGCAAGGTACAGTAGCGTAGTTATCCTCGTCCTCGCCCAGATCAAAAGGTACGCGCCCGTTGCAGCTGGTGACCTGGCTCCCGCATGGATTTGTGGGCTGTGCTGGGTTTCATGTAACGCTGGCTGCTCGTGAACGGTGGTGCTCTCTCATTCGACCTCCATCCTGCTTCTTTCCGTCAAAGGTCTGCTGTACCAGGGAATACCGGTAGTGAGTTGGTCGGTAGCGAAAGTCACCTCTGAATCTCAACATTTCTTGTAGATATTTAGGAATGAATTCGGTTATTCAGGAATTGCAATATCCAAATATTCGGACACACTGACTCTTCTATGTGCCACATGATGTATCCACCAAGAATCGATCTTTTCCGCGATGAGACCAGAGTGCATATTGCGACTCACAACGTCTCCGTCAACTCCACGTTTACGGTACCTAACAATCGAGTGTGCAATGAGCGACTTTTAACATCGGACCTCAGTCGCGGTCCTCATCGTCGCCTGTCTAGTCCCTCTTTCGATACTGGACACGATTTCCGGCGCCTTCGACGATGAGGACGACGTGCTCCAAGCCGCGATGGAGTTCCTGGACGAACATGCACATTGCGGCTTGGGAGCCGGTGGCACTGGCCCAGAAGAAGACACCACTGGATGCGGAACGCGATCGTAATGATGTGCGTGCACAGGTGAAGCAGTGTAGGAAGGCGATACGACGTGTGGAGGGCTTCCTCTGCAGGCTTCTCACACGAATCGAGGAGTTGCTGTGGATCAACTTGGACAGGTTCGATGTGGATCCTTTCGGCGGCTTCACGGACATTTCGTGCCATCTCCCGGCAATGTGTGGCAGAGTCAACGAGTTGTATACGGATCCGCGGCTCACTTCGGTGGTAACTTGCCTTCGCGATATCAAAATCAGGAAGGATGCGCTCGGGAACGTGTCCGACGAGAGGCTCGCGAGTTGTTCCGTTCAGCGTGGGCTCGACGGCGAATGCTGTGCAGAAGTTACCGATCGTGCAAACCGTGAACACGGACAGCGGTCTCCCGAAACCAGCGGTGGTTTTAGTATCGAGACGCTGGAACTCTTGCACAAAAGGGAGTCCCAACGGATAGTTCTGAATTCGGGCGGGCGATCAATGACAATCCACAAAAAGTGGTGAATTGGCAGCGCCACGAACCGATTTTTATGCGCACCAGCAATGCAGTGGAACAGCGAGTGCCGTAAGATCACTGTCCGGCCTGGCTCGTCAATACGGCGCACGACGAGGTTGCCTTCAGCTTGGCCGTGGAACTCGCCGAGGTCGACATAGGAGACGAACTTGGACTGGACTGCACCATCGACGGTGGTCGTGTACTGCATGTTCTGGATATCTTCCTCAAGAAGCGTGTAGTTCCACATAGCTTCCGCCGTCTTCGCGAGGCCGAACGGGACACACCGCGAGTCCTGCAGTTTCACAGTCAAGTGGCTGTCTCCGTGACGTTCCGTGTTCAGGATGCGGCCAGAATTGAACGCGACTGCTGGTTCTGACTGCACGAGCATTTGTCCGAGCGACATGAGCAGCATTCCGAAGATACTCAGGTCTTCCAGCTCACTGGCAGAGTGTGATGAGACGCTGCGGATCGGAGGCGGACGGATCGGGATCCAAGTTCTATCAAACGACCACGAAACATCAGCCACAGGCATGTCGATCGCTGTATCAGCTGACTACTTGATATGCCGCACTGCAATCCGTCGAAGCGACTTCGCTACACGTCGGTGCTCTGCGAGAAGCTCCCTGAGGCGCCGGTTCTTAGACTGTGACTGTTCTAGTCGCTCGAGTTGCTGAGCCGCAACTGTCTCCCATGTTGAGTCCAATGCTGCGCTAAGGAGCCTTTCGAATCGTTGTTGCGCGTTGGCTAATGGCTGGATCTGGAGCTCCTCGATTCGAGCCTGAAGCGCTTCGGCTTTGAGCCCCAGGGTGTCGACCTCAACCTTCTGCTTGTTTATGCGGTGACGACAAACTGGACGAAAAGGCTGCCCCTCCGTTGAGATTTCGGTCGTGCAAACATATTCGTCCAATATTTTCGCGGAAGTGGCATCAAGGGTGCACCAATGTTATTGGTGACTCTCTTCCTCCCCATTAACGATGAGATGTCTTTCAGCGTCGTGCTCTGGCCAGTATGCACCTTGGGCCTGGCCGCGAGTGAATGGCGCAGCCGAAGGACTTGGCCAGCTCTCGTTGTCCACTTCCGATACGCGACCCAGCAGCATGTTGTCGACGACGTCGTGGGAATGGTCACATTGGTGCGTCGCGATGTTGATGCACATTTCTACGAGAGCGTTGATCTCGGGGGTTCTTGCTGGATCATTCAGGTCGCCCACATCAAGTCGAGGCATTGACACAGCGCATGTCCGGATTCGGCTAATCGAGTCGTCTCCTGGGATGGATGGAACGTTGGGCGGCCGATCAACCACCGTCCAGAGGAAATGGCGCATGGGAACGGAGCTGAATCGGTTTGGGTGGGTGCTGGAGAGACACTGGAACAACGAGTGTCGTAGAATGACGATCCGGTCTCTCTCGACAACGCGACGCGCGACGAGTTTGCCCAGCGCGTGGCCTTCGAAGCTGGAAAACGAACTGTAGGCGATGAACTGAGACTG
>JAADVL010000508.1:0-23208 GCA_023334995.1 Pythium sukuiense | reverse complement strand
GCACCGCGGTGGACTGGGTATCTCCATCTACAACGATGCCACCGGAGACTTGATCTGCAGCTCCGTTCCAAAGTACGGTAAGGCCCACGAGGCCGGCAATGAGAAGGACTACATCGTGTCGATGAGCACGTGCACGTTCGATCCGCCACTCAAGATGAAGGCGACGGATGTGATTCGCATCGTCTCGTTGTACAATAACACGCTGCCACACACTGGCGCCATGAGCCTCATGTACATGGCGGTGAGCGACGTGAACAGCAATGCGCTCAAGACAATCCAGGCTGCAAAGGTGCAGTCGGAGGCTGAGGCTGAGGCCCAGGCCACCACTGACGGCACGGCCTCGGAGGCGGCTCCTGGCTGGAAGTCATCGCCGACGGCTGTGGCTGGTGTGGCTGTGGCCGTCGTCGTCGCTGTCGTTGCCGCCGTGGCTCACAAGAAGAAGCGCAGCGGCTACGTGCCTCTGGCTCGTCAGCAGTAAGGAACAGCGAGTACTGAGGCCACGCCATGGCTGCGATTGTTGTGTTCAACTGCGAGGCTGTGAGCCAAGACAGTCGACGTGCACGCCACTACACACATCACCAACGTAACCGGTCTTGGATTGAATTCGGATATGTACGTCTACGTCTATTCACCTAGCAGCTTACTTGCCTTTTGCTGCAGCGGCCTCCGCTGCTTGCCGCGCCTTACGAGCAGCGTGTTTTGGCTTGACAGGCTTCACGAACGGCACCTTCGGCCCCTTCTTTCCCTTCTTCGCCTCAAATTTCTTGCCCTTGGCACCCACCAGCTTCTTGCCCGTCTTCGGCTTGGCCCCATCAACCTTCTTACCCGACTTGGCGCCATCGACCTTCTTTCCAGGCTTCGCACCGGCAAACTTACTGCCCTTGCCGACCGTGGCCTTGGCGGACGCACTCATCTTCTTGCCCGGCACCTTGGCCTTCTGACCTTCCGTGAACTTGGCCTTCTTGGCCGCTGGTGGAGCCACCTCCTCAGGCTGCGACTGCTTCTTGAGCGCCACACGCTTGGCAGCGCCAGGGGACGCACGACGGCCTTCGTGCTTGTTCTTGGTGTCCTCGCCCTTCTTGTTCTTCGTACGCTTGCCACACACCTGCACGCGCAGGTCCCGACGCTCCAGCTTCTTACCCTGCAGCGACAGAGCCTTGGCTGCCAGCGCCTTGCCCTTGAGCAGCACGTAGCCGAAGCCCTTGCCGGCGCCAGAGTCGCGGTCACGAACCACTCGCACGTTCTCCACTGGGTGTGGCTCTTCGTCGGTCTTGAGCTCCTTGTCGAAGAAGTTCCACACGGCTTCGTCCGTGACGTGGAACGACAAGTTGCCGACAAACACACTGCGCTGTGGGTCCACGACTGGGTTCTCGTGGTCGATACGCAGCTTCTTCTCCATGAAAAGCTGTATCAAGACACGACGTTAGCCCACATTGCCACCACCACCGCATACCCGCAAACTCCATCCAAACACTCACCGCGTGGTTCATCTTCATGGCCTTCTCCACGCTCGCCACGTCCGCGAACGTCACGTACGCGTGGCAGAAGTCGCGCTTGTCCGTGAAGATCTTCTTGTTGGCGCACACCTTCATCATGAGCTTCTGGTTGCCGTGGTCGTTCACGGCCGTGCCGGCCACGGGCAGGAAGCGCAGACGCACGGTCTCGACCTTGCCGCACGGCGTGAAGAACTGCTTCAGCGCCGCCTGCGTGGCGTCCAGCGACACGTTGCCCACGAAGACCGTGCGGTCCGACTTGCTGTTGTCGGCGGAGACTGGCGCCTCCGTCTCGGTCTCTGGCGTGGCCTCGGCGTCGCCCTCCGTTGGCGGTGCCGTCTCGCCCTCGGCGCCCACGACCTCGTCCAGCTTGCGCTTCTTGTCCTTCTTCTTCTGCTTCTTCTCCTTCTTCGCGGCGCTTTCGACCGCTGCAGCCGCCTCAGCCGCCGCCTTCTTGGCTTCGGCCTTGGCCTCCGCCTTGGCCGCCTCCTCTGGCGTTGGCTCTGGCTCCACACGCTCGTAGGTCGCCTTCTTACCGAAAAACGCGGCGCTCTGCGCGAACGCATCAGCGAGCGACGTGCCCACGGCGACGGCAGCCCCCTTCTTCACTGAAACCTTCTTGGACGCCTTCTTGGGCGCCTCCACGGGCTCTGGCGTTGCCGCGACGGCACTTTGCTTCTTCGATTTCGCCATTTTCGTGCTACTCTGTGTGTCTTCTCGCGTTCCGATTGAAGAGCTCACACTCGAAATGGCTGGCGGATGGTTGGACGCATGAAATTGAGAGGCACTCGAGCGAGGGATGCATTTTCAGCCAACCGATGCCATCCAAAAATCGTTTTTGACCAATCAAACTACACTATTCCCTCGTCACATCTGGAGGTTCGTCACATAGTCCTTGATCGCAGCCTTCTGCGGCGTGAAGTCCTGGCCCATGTCCTCACTCAGTTGGCGCACGATCTAGTCATCCATTCGGCTTGTTAGTCATCCAGTCACTTGCCCTTGTGCGAGGATGGAATGTACGCACCTTTTTGACCGTGAGTTGCGAGGCATCGCCCTTGGCGATGATTTCCTTCACCTTGGTCTGCACGTCAGCGTCCAGCGGCTTCGTCTCCTCTGGCTTGTCATCGAAAATGGGGAAGCCCGGGAGCTCCTTTTCGATCTGGACCTGGGCCTTCGTCTTCTTCTTGTCCTCAGGGGCGGCATCCTCGGCGTCGGAAGCCTCGGACTCTGCCTCAGATGCAGCCGCAGCCTTCTTGGTTTGGCGAGGTGCCCGCTTCGTCGGCGTTTTCTTCTTGGACTTCTTCTTGGCCTTGTCATCCTCTTCATCGAAGTCGCTGTCCGAGTCGTTGGCGTCCTCTTCATCCTCCTCCTTGTCCACTTCAGACTCGGTGGCGTCCTCCTCGTCTTCCTCCTCAACCGGCGCACTCTTCTTGGCGCTGGTCTTAGCCTTCTTGGCTGGCTTCTTGGTCGCGGCAGTCTGTCCATTGGTCCCATTCCAAGTCAGTCATCGGGAAGTAGGCTCACAACACCACCACACAAGCACGTACACTCTTTCGCTTCGTGCCAGCCGTCTCCTTAGCCTTCGCTGTCTTCTGTGAATTGACAAAACGTCTTCAGACGAGGAGCACACAAGACAACATCGTATCAGCCACAGCACTGACCTTCGGCTTGGCGGCTGCCGTCTTCTTCTTTGCCGCCGGCTTCTTGGCGTTCTGTAAAATGCGTTGCGTGAGCATTTCGAGGGATTTTTGGAGTGGAAATGCACAGTACTTGTGCTCACCTTGGCATCCTGCGGCTCGATGAGCCAGTCAATCAGTCGGCTGATCAGACCTTCCTTGTCGTGCGCCTTGCCCTCTTCGTCAAACGACTTCTTGGAGCGATCCACCTGAAACACAAAGGCGTCCCATCAGCATGTGGGCAAGAGCAGTCGTTACGCCAAGAAGCGACTTACTCCGAGAACGTCCATGACGTCCTGCACGTAGCTGCGCATCCAGCGTCCGATCTTGCCAACAAGCTGCTGACGAGTCTGCAGTCAAATTCCAAGTTAGAACAGCCAGATCTTCATGTCAGAGCCACGCAGCTTAGGTGGTAGAAACGCACCTTGTCATCGGCGTCTGGGATGCCCGTGAAGTCGAGGATGTGGTCCTTGATCAATCGAATCTGTCCATCGCACCACGACGTCAGTCCCGCCCATTGGCCGCACCCTCCATTTGACCCGCCTAACGTACGTTCTTCTGCTGGAAGCGACGCCCGTACATGATGTTGTACAGCGACTTGATGGTCTCGGCGTCCTTCTTGCCCATGTGCGAGATCTGGTCATCCAACATGTTTGCGTCATGAGTCACAGGATCCCCACATTCACAAACGCCATGCAACGTACGCGCTCGGCAACGGCCTCCATGTCGCGCACTTTCGCGCCCGGGCCGACCGGCGGCTTGAACTCCCCCTCCTCCTCTTCCTTAGCCTCTGCGAAGCCAAACTTCTGCGTGGAGCGGCGCTGGCGGCCGCCTGTGGACACCTCTTCCGCAGGCGGCGCCTCCGCCACCTCCGCCACCTCCGTCTCCTCTGGCTTCTCCTGCTCTTGCTCCTCGAGCTGCGGCTGCGCGTCCTTGTCCGTGTCGCTCATGATGCTTCGGTACGTGTGCTGTCGTTGGTGGTGCGTGTGCTGTCGTGTGGAGTGGCGTCTGGTCTGGCGCGCAAGCGTAGCTCCTGGCAGCGCGCGCTTTTCGAGAAGCTCTGCCCGCCAGACTCAGATTCCAGTTTGTGATCGGAGTCTGATGCGGTATCAGATATCCGACGGTATCCTGCTAAAACCGGGTTTTTAGGTGGCAGCTTCTTGGCAGACAGGCAACGGGACTGGCCTTGCACTATGGGTATCATCCGCTGGATGGTGATGTGATGCCCGTCCGCTTCTTGCAACTCAAACTCGATTTCCAACCTCAAATATATCCACTGCGCGTGGCCTGGGGCCTGGGACGGCGAATGCTGGCGTCCATGAGGGAGTCTGGGTGCATCTCCACGGTCGCACGGCGGAAGCGCCGAAAGAAAGCCATGAACGCACTAGGTATCGCCACGCGAAAGCGCACTGAACAGTGCATCCTTATCCGTTGAGTGCGACGAACTCCCATTTCATCCAATCATGTTTCTCTATTTTGAATTTTTGCCAATCAGATAGCGGATACCAACCTCTTTCAGGTTCGTTCTCTGGAAATTCAGCACGCCGCACGCCACACCCCAACGCGAGATATCACAGCGTGGCCGCCTCCGCCATCGGCCGCTTGCAGTAGACACGGGAGTCAGTCAGTTCCTCATCCTCCGTCGTGAGCGCACTCGACTTCTCTCATGTCGGACACGGCGTACCAGGCCATCCAGGACTCGCCGCGCGTGGGCCACGGGCCGCCGCCTCCACGCGCCGACGCCGACCACGAGCACAGCGAGACGCTCCACGAGAGCCCTCCGTCCAGCTACCTCGGCTCGGCCGACACCTCCACGGGCAGCAAGGCCCAGAGCAAGGCCAACGCCATGGCGGCGGGGCTGCTCGCGCGACGCCGCGCCAAGAAGGCGGGCGTGGACAGCGGCAACAGCGACGGCAAGACGGCGACGGGCGGCTCGCTGGCCATGCCGCTCATCTCTCCGTCGCGCAACCTGGCCGACATCGTCAAGCTCGCGACGGGCCCCAAGCCCGAGCCGCTCGGCCAGCCGCGCAAGCTGCCGCACGTGTTCCTGAGCCGCAGCTACCAGACCAACTCGTACTTCGCCAAGCGGCTGCTCAACGTCACCATGTTCCTCGTGGCGCTCGACCTCGTGGGCATCCTCGCCTTCTGGCTCTCCCACGACACGGACAATGGTGGTTTGCGCGTGCGTGACGTCGGTCAGTCGCTGTCGTTCGGCGAGAGCGACTGCGTGGCCACGGACGCCAAGTCCTGCCACGAGTGCGACACCATCGTGACCTACGCCATGCTCGTGTACCACCTGCTGCCCATCGTGATCATGGTGGGACTGCCGGCGTCCGGCCTGCGTATGTTCGAGCCCTTCAAGCGCGAGCGTCGCAGCGGCGGCGACAACGCCAGGAGCAAAGTCAAGCGCTCGCTGTACCTGCAGCTCTGCGAGCTCTTGAGCGTGCTCGTGGTGATCGTGAACGCGCTCATCTTCATCTACTTCCTCTACAACTTCCTGGCCGGCAACAACTTCCACTGCAACCGCACGCTCGTGCACTTCTACGTGCTCGGCGCCGTCATCAGCTTCTTCGCCATCTTCATGGAGCTCACGTACTTCGCGCGCTTCCGCGAGCACCTCAAGATGCAGCTCGGCGCATTCAAAGAGGCCGACCAGACGGGCGACATCCGCTCGCGGCTCGTGACGCGCGGCAACCAGTACCGCTCGGAGCGCAGCCGCGAGATCAGCGAGATCCGCAAGCAGCTCTACAAGGCCACGGAGCTGGCCAACACCAAGGAGATCGCGCGGCTTCTCGCGTACGCGCAGCGACGTCTGGGCGACGACTTTGCCGACGACATGTACACGAACGCGTCGCTGTTTTTCAAGACCTTTGGCCACTCGAAGAAGAACCCGCTCCACGTGGCGTCGTACCACGGCAACATCCACATCATGGACATGCTTGTGCGCGCCGGCTTCAAGGTGAACGCGTACGACAAGGTCTCGCGTGTGCGCTTCAGCACGGGCGACCTCTTCTGGTACTTTGCACAGTTCTTCATCGCCAAGCCGGCACAGACCGGCGACGACAACGCCGTCTCCGTGTTCAAGACCACGCTCGTCACGCCGCTGTACTGTGCCGTCTCGACGGGCCAGAAGAAGTCGGTACGGTGGCTCATCAAGCACGGCGCCGACGTCAACCTACACTGCCTGTCGTCGTACTCGTCCGAGCGCGTGCCGCCGCTCTTCGCCGCCGAGAGCCCCGAGATCGTGGCGCTGCTCATGGAGGCCGGCGCCAACCATCTCGAAGTGCCGGACCCGGGCCACATGAACACACTCACCGTGCTGCAGCTCGCGTACATGCGCGGCAACATCCCCGTGGCGCGAGAGCTCGAGGAGTGGGGCGGCGACGTCGCGCTCACACCATTGCACACTGCGGCCGCCAACAACAAGACCGAGAAGCTGCGAAAGCTGCTGCGCAAGGGCGCGGACCCGAACACGTGCGGTGAGCACGGCTACATCGGCCTGAACCGCCGCACGCCCCTGCACTGGGCCGCCATCAACGGCGCGTACGAGGCTGCCGAGCTTCTGCTCGAGGCCGATGCGGATCCCAACTTTCAGGACGCGCAGGGCCGTACGCCGCTCCACTGGGCGGCGCGCGTGAACCGCCCGTTGGTGGTGCGACTGCTGCTGGCCCACAAGGCCGACCCCCACATCCGCGACGACAAGTACATGACGCCGATCCTCTGCGCGTCGCTGGCTGCCAACGTGAAGAAGGAGATCTTTGAAGAGCTCGTGCGAGCCGGCGCCAATATCAACGACGAGATGCCGAACGGCGACACGCCGCTGCACATGGCGATGAAGGAGGAGAACGGCGACTCGGCGCTCACGCTGCTGACGTGCGGCGCCGACATCATGCGGACCAACATCGACGGCCTGCGCCCTGTGGACTGCACGACGTCGACGACGCTCCAGTTCGAAGTCAAGCGCGCCGCCGGCAACCGCGACGTCATGATCAGCTACACACACTCGCACGCCGAGTTCGCGACCAAGCTGCGCAAGAGCCTCGAGGCCGCCAACGTCACGACGTGGCTCGACCAGAGTACGTGTCGCAATGGTGTAGAATCTCGCTGCTGGACTGCGATTCTGACAGCTTGCTTTTCTTGTGTGATGTGTTACAGTGGACCCAAGCGGCATCGGCGGAGGCTCTGTGTGGCGCGAGGAGATCGCGCGCGGCATCCAGAACGCGGCGCTGGTCGTGTGCATCCTCACGGAGGACTACACACAGTCGGAGTGGTGTCTGAAGGAGCTGGCGCTGGCCAAGGAGTGCGGCACGCCCATCATGGCGGTGTCCACCGAGCGCGCTCCGATCACGGACGAGCTGCAGGTGTACGTGTACACGCGGCAAATGGTGCCGTTCGAGCCGGCCATCACGAGCGTGGACAACAGCAACAAGCGCAACATCACGTACGAGTACGACGACGCCAAGTTCTCGACGCAGTTCCGGCTGCTGCTGGATGGCGTGCGCGACGAAGTGGAGAAGCACCGCAAGAAGCAGATCGCCAACAGCAAGCGCCGAGGCCGCGGCCGCGTCAACTCGACGTTTTTCGGCGACGACAACGGCGACGACGACGACAAGGAGCCTGTCATGGAGCTCGACCTGGCCACGATCTCGGGCGACTTTGTGTTCCTGAGCCACGGCGACCAGCACCGCACGTTCGCGCAGCGTATTTATGACCGCCTGACCGAGAGCGGCGTGTTCTGTTTCTACGACAGCGGCCAGAACAGCGCGAACGAGGACATGGCCGAGCGCATCCACATGGCCAAGGAGGCGATCCTCAAGTGCGCGTGCTTCGTGGTGATCGTATCGAACCGCACGGCGTCCAGCGAGATCGTGCGCGACCAGCTCGCGTTCGCCGAGGACAAGGGCAAGCCCATCGTGCCCATCATGCTCAACGAGCTCGAGCTCTCACCGGACAAGCTGTACACGCTGTCGCGCACCAAGCTGCTGCACTTCACGCCCGAGCTCGGCTTCAACGCCAGCTTCGCGGGGCTGCTGACCACCGTGCAGGAACACGTGACTCAGGACGCAGCCACGGACAGCGTGGCGGCCGTGCTGGGCAGCTCGCGAACGGCGCGGTCGACGCTGCTCACGGCGGCAGCGAGGGCCCGTGCCATCGGGCGACTCAACCTCACGGCGTCTTTCGGCCAGCAGAGCTCCTCCATCCAGGAGATCCAGGAGGTCGTATAGCCGTCGTACCTACTGTATGACCCCCCCCCCCTCGCATGCCGCCTTTCTCAGGCAGATGCGAGAGACCTTAAGGCGGCCTTTAGACCGTTACTGAATAGAATCCTGTGTATGTACCTATGTATGTGAACCCACGCGTGTGCCAGTCCATTCGTCTACAGTACGTACGTCGAGGGTACACACGCCATGTTGCAGTACACACGGTCGGGCTGACGGCACCGCCTCCTGCGTCACGCCGCCCATCATTCCCCAAACGCTGTGACGTCATGCAGAGGATTCACGCCAGTCAAACTCGACTTCAAGGTCGCCGTCGACAATACGTGAGGAAACACGAAACTTCGACAAAATGTGCTCAGATTAATTGGCCTATCAAACCAAAAGAATACTCGCGTTTTGTCGGTATTGTTACTACTGTACCCACCGCACAAAGTACGAATGGAGCTCGTCGATTTCGTCGTGTTTGTTGCCATGCGTCAAACGGCCAGCCGACCAGTAGACGACAAACCGCCACTAGCGACGCAGCATGGCGCCCATGGCCAAGCGCAAGAGCGACGACTTTACGCAGGCGGCGGAGGGCGAGGCCACGAGCCCCACGAGCGCCGAGCAGGCGCTGAGCCCCACGGGCGCCAGCAAGAGACTCGCGACGCCGCGCGCCAGCGAGCGCAAGATCCGTACGTCGAACAGCCACGTGGGATTTTGTGGATCGATTGATGGAGGCTGACGGACTGATTAATCTGTGGTCTGATGGCAGTGTGGAGGCCGACGCAGGCGATCCTGGACACGTCCCACTGGACGCGCTTCACCAAGTTCGTGAACGAGAACCACGGGTACGCACTGCTGGCTGGCTGGCAGAGAGGTAGATGGATGAATGACACGGGCCGATGTGGTGGATAGCACGTCGCTGAAGGAGCCGAGGGAGCTGTGGCAGTGGTCGGTAGACCACGTGGAGACATTCTGGGATGCGGTGCGTGGCTGCGTTGGCTGAGGTGTCGATTGGAGGCTCGTGAATGACGCTTGTGGTTCTGTGTGTAGTGCTGGAAGTACACGGGCATGGTGTCGTCCAAGCCGTACACGAAGGTGATCGACGACGTGACCAAGATGCCTGGCGCCAAGTTCTTCCCGGATGCGCGTCTTAACTTCGCGGAGAACCTGCTGCGCTTCCGTGACGACCACCCGGCCATCATCTTCAAGGGCGAGACGAGCAACCAGGAGACCACCATCTCGTACAAGCAGCTCTACTCGCGCGTCGCGAGTCTTTCCAAGCGACTCGCAGACATTGGCGTCGTGGCTGGCGACCGCGTGGTCGCGTACACGCCCAACATCCCCGAGGCGATCATCGCCATGCTGGCGGCCACGAGCCTCGGCGCGATTTGGTCGAGCTGCTCGCCCGACTTCGGCGCGCAGGGAGTGCTGGACCGCTTCGCGCAGATCGCACCCAAGGTCGTGTTCGCCACGGACGGCTACTTCTACAAGGGCAACCGCGTCGACACGATGCCGCAGCTCAAGGAGATCATCGACCGGCTGCCGAGCGTCGAGCAGGTCGTGGTCGTGCGGTACTCGATCCACCCAGCCCACGACCTGGATCTGTCCAGGATCCGCAGCGCCGAGTACCTGGACCAGTTCCTGAGTAAGGGCGTGGCGTCACCGGCCAGCGACACGATCAAGTTCACGCAGCTGCCGTTCGACCACCCAGTCTACATCATGTACAGCAGCGGCACGACTGGCCTGCCCAAGTGTCTCGTGCAGGGCCCTGGCGTGCTGCTCAACCACCTCAAGGAGCACATGCTGGTGCGTTCGCACGCACTCGGTTTCGATGCTTAAAGCTGGGGATGCTGACATTGTGTTTGTGTGTTTGACGACTACAGCATCTGAACGTGACGCGTAAGGACCGCGTCTTCTACTACACGACGACGGGGTGCGTTGCTCGCTCTTGGAATTCGTGGAGCCAGGGAGGGACCCACTGACTGACACATGATTGGTTTGATAAGCAGGTGGATGATGTGGAACTGGCTCGTGAGTGCGCTGGGCGTGGGCGCCACAGTCGTGATCTTCGACGGAAACCCACTCTACCCGTCGGCAGGTGCTCTGTGGGAGTTTGCGCAGGTTTGTTTTGTTGATTTTTATATCCAGGCGATGTTTTGCCTCACTCACAGCTCGTGCGTGTGTAGAACTCTGGCGTGACGGTCTTCGGTACCAGCGCCCGCTACCTTGCTGCTGTGATGGACTCTGGCTGCGAGCCAGGTCGCGAGTACGATCTGTCCAAGCTCCGTGCGATCGCGTCGACGGGCTCGCCTGCGAGCACCAATATCTTCAAGTTCGTGTACCAGGACATCAAGAGCGACGTGCAGTTCGCGTCCATCAGTGGCGGCACGGACCTCAACGGCTGCTTCGCTCTGGGCTGCTCCAACTTACCAGGTACGTGTTGTTCATCCCTCACAACACAGGCACATGATATCAAAAGCTAATGAGCATCTCCCGTCTGCCTTTCCCACCAGTCCGTGACGGCGAGCTGCAGATCCGTGGCTTGGGCCTCGAAGTTCACATCTTCGATGACGATGGCAAGGACCTGAAGGAACAACAGGGCGAACTCGTGTGCTTGAAGCCGTTCCCGTCGATGCCCCTGCACTTCTGGAATGACACGGATGGATCCAAGTACTTCAACGCCTGTGGGTAGCCCCTAAGTCTTCTCGTGCGGTGCAGTGGTTGGTGTCTGACTCGGCTTTGGCGTGTGCAGACTTTGATGTGTACCCGAATGTGTGGCGCCACGGCGACTTCGCGGAGGTCACCAAGCACGACGGCTTCGTGATCTACGGACGCTCGGACGCGACGTTGAACCCAGGTGGCGTGCGCATAGGCACGGCCGACATCTACAAGATCACGGAGAAGATGGAGGAGCTCCAGGACTCGATCGTCGTGGGACAGAGCTTCGTGCTGAAGGACGGCACACCGGATGTGCGCATCCTGCTGTTCGTGATCCTGTCCGAGGGCGTGGAGTTGTCGCTCGCGCTGCAGAAGAAGATCGCGCGACTGATCCGTGAGCAGGCGTCGCCTCGCCACGTGCCTGCCATGGTCATCGCGTGCCCGGACATTCCGTACACGATCAGTGGCAAGAAGGTGGAGATCACGGTCAAGAAGATCATCGACGGCCACGCCATCGGCAACTCGAGTGCGCTGCGCAACGCCGAGTGTCTCACGTGGTTCCAGGAGTTCGCCAGCACGCTCAAGAAGGGCGAGTAGTCGACGCGTCAAGACGTCTCGCTTACCTTCCCCACTACATCCTTCCTCCCTGTCTAGCTTAGCATTCTCGCGAGAGGTTCTTCGCGTTGTCTAAATGAACAATCTCTTCAGGCCTGAAGCACCAACGTGAACTGTTCGTGGATGTCGTCACCCGTCTGCCAAGTCACGACGCTCGCTTGGATTTGATCTGCATTGGCCTGCAGCTTCTTGAGCAGAGCGTAAGACTTGCCGTTGGCGTCGTCGCCTCGCGCGAACACGACGTCGTTGCTGTTGATCTGGTAATTTGACAGTCGACTAAATTGAAGATGCCAGTAGAGAAGAACTCTGTCGTGCTGTATCTCTCTCATTTATTGTAGTGTGCATGTCTTGGTTGAAAGGTAAGTGCGAGTACAAGACTCGTTTTATCGGCACATTCATGCTAGCCGTTCGCCCGAAGCATGCGTCTTGGCGTAGCACTCGGCTCGCGCGTGGCCCTCTCGGCCACAACGAGCACAACACCCATTCGGAAACTCTGTGAGCACGGCGTGGGATCGCGCGTAGCATGAAGCCTCTTGGTGGCCCTCGCGGCCACAACGGAGACACCAGTTGAGTCCATCTCCGTGTGTCTTGGCGTAACATGCCGATGTGGCATGGCCCTCACGTCCACAGCGCCCACAAACATCTTCCTCTTCGTCGCTCTCCTCACTGCTGTCGTCGTCCTCAACAACCGCTGTACACTTGTTCGCAAAGTGGCCGCTCTGTCCACACTTGAAGCACTGGTCCGTGCTGCCTCTCAGCTGTCGCTCGATCGATGCGATCTCCTCGGGCGGCAACTCCACGCGCGAGTAGCTCCCGCCTCGCACGTTGGCCACGCCATGCTGGAGCATCCACTGCTTGGTCACTTTGTCTTCATCAAACGGATCCGCATTAGGGACCACGGCCGCCACCTCGATAGGAGGGTACCGTTTGGTCCACGCCGAGCCGTTGCCACGCTTGTGTTCGTCCAAGCGGTCCTCGACGTTCGGGCGCGACGTCTTGCCCACGTAAAACTTACCGTGGGTGAGGGCGAGCACGTAAATCGTAACTCGACCAGGCGCGCTCGCAGCGACCGGAGCCGGAGCTGAGAGAGCTTGTGGCTGTTGCCAGTTGGTTTGAGGACGTAGGTAGCTCGAGGCTGGAGGGTGACCTGCCGACTTGTGGACGTGGACCACCGTCTTAACGTATTTGTGGACGACAACTCGCTTCTTCGTGGATGGCTTGGTGGCCTTGGTCTTGCCACCGTTGGACTTGGTCTTGGCGGAGTTGGAGTGGGAAGACGTGGACGTATGGCGCTTGTACGGCTTTGGAGGCATGGTTGTCTGGTAGTGGCTGTTGATCGTGTAAATCGCAAATGAAGCGTCTTACGGAGGACGGTCCACAGGGAAGTGCCACTGGCAGTTCTGATCTGATCTTTCTATACTAGTAGTTCCATTGACCAAGGATGATACCGCGGCTGGTGCACAGTACAGTACCGACAGAAGACCGTGCAGTGGACGAGTGGGAATACGTACTCGCAGTTGCGGGTATTTGACCCGCAACTGGTTCCGAGGATCCGTTTCGCGTTCTCATCCGACCAGATTCTATGCGCCAAAGCAGACAAACACTTACATGGAGCAGACGCTCATCAGCTCATTAGGGGTGGTGTCGACTCTGTGAACAACTGGCCGTTCGACTCCCCTATTTAAAGCGTCGGCTCTGTTGGTAGCCAGATCACTCTATCATGCAAAGCCAATTGAGTTAAAGTGGTGGCCAAAGCGGCGCTCCGGTGGAATCTCTCAGCAGCAACATGTATCAGTTCGCCAGCCATTCACGCCGAGCAGGCGCGCGCTTTGAAAAACAGGCTCAAGCGGATCGTTGTCGTGAAGATGACACGTGATACATGAAGGGAAACACTGGCGGTGGACTATGGTTCGTCTGTCGGTGGGGTCAAAGCAACGACCGAAGACCAACCTAATCGACACCGATGACTGTCCACTTTTGGTGCAGCATTCGCTCTCTTCCTATAACAATAGTTCCATACAACCTCGTGTAGAAACCTCCCGTTCACTGCACACCCATTGAATCTTGGCTCGTCATACCATTGTCTAATCTGAGTATGCTGCATTCCACGCCCGCTTTGCTCCGTCTTGCGCCAAATAAAAACCAGGATCTAACTGTGGGCGCGGATGGGGAGGAGGAGGAGGAGGAAGGAGGACTCGTATACACAACATGGTATCCATGACATCAAATTTTCCTTTGAGGAATATGCAAACGAACGCTGTCTAGCTTAGCATTCTCGCGAGGGGTTCTTCGCGTTGTCTAAATGAACAATCTCTTAGCAGGCCTGAAGCGCCAACGTGAACTGTTCGTGGATGTCGTCACCCGTCTGCCAAGTCACGACGCTCGCTTGGATTTGATCTGCATTGGCCTGCAGCTTCTTGAGGAGACCGTAAGACTTGCCGTTGGCGTCGTCGCCTCGCGCGAACACGACGTCGTGGCTGTTACAGAGCCACAGCATTTAGAAACGTCTTACCATTCACACTGGGAGGACCAGTCACACACAGTACCTCGTGAGTCGCGTCGCGGCACAGTAGTCTCCCGAGCCGTCGCCGACGTACAGCACCCTGTCGTACACGTTACGACTGCGGATGGCGTCCAGGATGCGGCCCTTGCACATGTTGGTGGGGCACAGAGCGCAGCCATGGGGCTCCTCACTCAGCGAGTGGTACGGCTGCACGCGCAGGCGGCTGCTGTCGCCTTCGAACGCCGCTGGGTTGGTCAGCACCTCGCTCACGAGTGGCACCAGGCCCTTGGCCTCGAGCATGCTGGCGATGTACACGGTGTTGGCGTCGCTGATGATCTTGGCGTCGGCACCGTGCGTCTCCACGACCATGCGCAGCGCGCCCAGCATGCGTGGCTGGATGGGGATCTCAGCCACTGCGCTCTGGATCTCCGCGCGCGTCGTCTGCGGCCGCCGCAGCACCAGTTCGCCCAGCAAGTCGTCCATGAGCTGCGTCCACGACGGCTCCGTGAGGCGGCGGGAGGCCACTTCCCCCAGCAACTCCGGACACAGAACCTTGAAGATGTACGTGTCTGAGTTCTCGTTCACGAGCGACCAGTCGTAGTCGAACACCACGAGCACGCGGCGCGCATCGCTGCGTGAGGAGTCGACGCTCGCCATTTTCACTGATTGACGCGATCTTCGATCGATGATAAACAATCGGTTAACTTTTGTACTGTATTAAAGTAGAATATTGAAAACGGGTCACACACGGATGGGTCTCACAGCCGTTACTTTTCCCGCCAACCCGTTTGAGTGGCTGGTGCGACCCGCTTAAGTTAACTCGCCACCAGATCGGCAGAGAGACAGACGGCAATGGGCGACGCCAAGCCACGCCGCGTGTGCTGCATCGACAGCGACAGCGACAGCGAGGCCCCAGGGGAGACCTCCAGGGAGGAGCGGGAGGAAGACGAAGAGGAGGAGGATATGGTGGAGGCGGAGGAGTTTGAGAGCACCGAGGAGGACGAGGAAGAGGAGCAGACAGGCGCCGGACTCGCACGAGAGGAGCTGCAGCGCGAGCGGCTCTACGCGGGCGACACGATCGAGTACTACTCCATGGTAGAGACGTCACTAGTGTGAGAGATGCGTGTGGAGGGGTGTGATGCTGATGGCTGAGGTGGTTCAGGCGTTTGTGTTTGGTGACCCACGCGGCCACTGCGTCGCCAAAGTGCTCAAGGTGATGAAGCGCGAGACCGAGTACCCACTGCGACTGGACAGCCAGGAGATGTACGACGCACAGGAGGAGACCAGTGCAGTCTACGGCGTTTGATTTGACGTCTCACGTGATGCTTTGGCTGCTGTAGGCTGCCAAGTACGCAGATGATCAAGCGCAAGGCGAATCGGCGCGGTGAAGAACTCGCGTCTGGTGGTGAGGATTGATTCACAGCCTTCGTTGTTGTCTTGTGAGCTTCTTAACGGAAGTTTCACTGTATGTAGCTGCTGTGTGGCGCAAGATCCGCACGTTCAAGCTCATCGACGGCCGCGTGGAGGGCCCCACACGTGCCAAGCGCCTCAACGATGGGCTGAAGCAGGCGGTGACTGGGGCGTTTGAGGCTGTGCGCCAGGAGGTCTTCAACAAGGACACACCGATCCCACGGAAGGAATCGAAGAGCTCTAATGGAGCGAAGAAGAGTGGCCTGATCTCCAGCTTCTTCCACTCGCAGCCGCCGGCAGTAAAAGCGTCTCCGTCCAAGAGCTACAAGCGAGAGCGGCCCGAATCCATCGCATCCAAGCCGCTGGAAAAGCGCCATCGCATCGCGCTCACACCGCCGGCGACTAACGAGAAAGAACGCAAACCACCACTCACCGTGTCGTCGAAGTCGGCGAGCAGACATCGTGACGACGACAAGAAACGGCATCACGAACGCAGCAGCCCCAAGCGCAGCGGCCGCGACCGTGATCACCGTCCGCTCAAGTCGTCGCCGTCCAAGTTCAGCCTCCTCAAATTCGTGAACCAAATCGAAGAGGAGAAGCAAGACCCAGGCATTGATCTGAACAGCTACCTGGCACTGGACGAGAAGAGGAAGTCAGCATTGTCTGAGCTGGAGGAGGCGAAGCAGGCGGGGCAACTGAAGACGGGGGATGTTCCCCGACGTATGGCGCCATTGTCCAGCTCCAGTGGCGTCAGTCGCACGCGTGCTGCAGGTGGTGGCGAGTGCAGTCAGCGAGAGAAGAAGCCGATCAAGATGAAGGTGATGCAGAACTATTTCAAGGCGCCTTCGCGGCTTCATCCTACTGCGTCCAAGACGACGGACGCAGACAAACGCACATCGTCGCTCAGCTTCATCATGGACGGCGAGCCGAATCACTCAGTGACCAAAGAGCGGCGTGTCGATGATGAACACAGACGCCAACGCGAGTTAGGGAAGCCGAAATCGCCCAAGAAGAGTCGACCGCAGAAGCCCGAAGGTGTGAAGAAACCTCTCATGGACAAGTGGACCACCAGCAAGAAACGATAAACATGCTCGTGGAAGTCTCATCCTACATTGACTGGTCTCGTTTGGTCGGACAGCTACAGATTCTATCAAACAGCCTACAGACGTGGCACGGACACGCTGCTGCGGTGCAGACGGAAGGCGCCGTCCTGCGTCTTCCACACGCCACACGTATAGCACAGGCGGATGAGCACGAGCTCGCGCAGCATCGTGAGCGTGGCCGAGACCACGCTGAGCTTGGAGCCAGGCACTTCGTGCCACTGGACTGCGACTTCCTGCAAAGACGATATAGACGACACGCGCATTAGCATCACTGCGGGGTGCCGCTCGCCCCAAGAGAGATCGTGAACGTACCTTGACTGTGAGATTGTGGACGTCTGCCACATACAGCAGCTCGACATCAAACGCCCAGCGTTCGATGTGCATGGGCGTGAACACGAGTCTCGCAGCCGTGCGATCGAAGAGCTTGAACCCACACTGCGTGTCGCGCACGTTGCGCACGCACAGCGTCGCCACGATGAAGTGAAAGCCGTGCATGAGGACGTTGCGCAGCGGATTCCGCTTGGCGATGGCCTCGGTCTCCAAGTGAGCGCGGCTGCCACACACCACCACGCCGTCCTTGCCGGCTTCAATCATGGCCTTGTCGAGCTTGGCGAGGTCGCGGATCTCGGTCGCGTTGTCGGCGTCGGCAAACAGAATGCGCTCACCGAGAGCACGCATGACGCCCTTGCGCACGGCGCCGCCCTTGCCGTGGTTCTCCTTCAGCCGCAGCAGCTTGACGCGCGCGATGGTGGCCAGCTTGATCTCCTTCACCACGACATCCACGGTGCCGTCCGTGCTGCAGTCGTCCACCACGATGACCTCGTACGTGAATCCCCTGTGAATATAGCATGCATTCACTCAGTATGAAACGGCCTGACGCACCCATTCCACCCCACACAACACAACGTACGGCTCCGTCTTCTTGCGCTCGTCCAGATACTTCACAGTGTCACGCAGCGTGACTGTGATGCGGTCTTCTTCGTTGTACGCTGGGATGATGACCGACAGCGACAGCGACGCCGGCTCGGCCAGCGACCCGAATTTGCGGCTGCTAACATAACGAATCAGCGGCCAATCCTCACAGAATCACACGCCCAGCACACGCACCTCTTGGTCTTGGCGTTGCCATCCAGAGGGTCCTCGTAGCTCATCTCCTGCGTGTCGTCGACCTCGTTGTCCAGGCGGTGGGCCTCCAGCACGGGCTCGCAGACCCATTTGAGCAGCACGACGAAGCCCACGGCGAAGACCGCGGCGCCCACGAACAGCGCGGCGTTGAGAGTAGTGTTGGCAGGCATGGCGAGGCGAGTGGCGGCGCGGGGGAGGCGAAGGGAGACGCGCGAGGGAGCTGCACGTGCAGGTGCGGATGTCGGATGCCTCTTCCCGACACGTAGCTGATCTGCTCTCAGTGTGACACGGAGCCATGTGTCGAAAATGCAAACAGTGTCGAAAATATGAAGTGTTCTATAGCGTTCTTAACTGAAATGCTTCACATAAGTGACGTGTCACTATTACTGGTGTCAGCCTGCAGAGGCGAATGCTGGGGCTTCGCGGACGCATGGACCCACACGTTAGCGTTGTGGTGGCGCATGAAGACCCACCAGTTGCGGAGAATGCCGCGGTCGAAGGGCGACATCTCGTCGGGGAGGTGCTGCAAGTACGTGATAGAACTGCGACGTGCGTGTTCCCAGGAGGTCTGTGAAAGACACAGGACGAGTGAGCTCTCGAGAATGAACAGCTAGCTACGCGAGAGACAAACCTGGTTGGTAGAGATGAGGAAGACCTGGTAGCAGAGCAGCGGGCCAGCGATGAGAAGCACGAAGAAGATGGAGACCCAGGCGACGATGAAGGGCATGTTGGCCACGAGCCACTCGTCGATGCTCGACTGCAGTGTGAAGGCCGACGCCGCCACGCCCAGCATCAGAAACGCCTCGATCGTCTGGATAAATAGATAGAAGATGAACGCGTGGCGGTTGTTCTGGCCGATGCATGTGCCAGCACAGTCGCAGCTACAGTAGCAGACAACGCGACAGAGCGTAAGTAGGATCGTCGTCACACGTCAACAAATCCATAGCAACGTACTGGTGATCGTATTGGAGCACGCAGCGATTGCAGTCCTTGCAGTGCTTGGTGCGCATGGGCTGCATCATCTGGCAGTCGTCGCAGAAGCGGTTCACGGTCGCGCTGGTGTCCACGTCGCCTGATTCGACAGCTGAGCTCCTGGGTACGAGAAGATCCGCATCCGACTCGCCAGCGGCATCAGCCACAGGCCGATCCACACTGCCATCAGTCTTCTTGCCCAGTTCCAGGTCGCGCACTGAGCTCGACGCCGTCACAAACCCTGGCGACGACCACTGCAGGCGTGTGTAGGCGGCCAGATTGATGAGACCTACGATTGTGAATGTGAAGAAGTCGCTTGTACCCAGGGCCTTGGGCGTGAATGTGCCGACGTAGGCCAGTGCGGTGTAGTCGTACAGATGGAGTGCGATCCACCACAGTCGCGCGTACCACTTGCGCTCTTCAGCGCGCTGCATCTGCGTCTTCATGGCGCTTCGTTGTCTCGGATGCTGTGCTGATTTTGACTGTCATCTCACTCTCTTTCTCGCTCCAAATAAAGGACCCTTTCGATAGAAAATCGCGATTTTATGGATTTTATATGTAGCCATCTGGAGAAACGAGCAGCTCACATCGTCGCTGGCGGCGTCGGCAGGCCGATGGAGATCTCCTGGAGCTTGTCTGTCGCCTTCTCGATCGCGCTTTCAATCGCTGGTTCAGTCCTACAACACACAATGTTAGGATGGTGGTTTTGAGCTGCGAAAGAGACTCGTGACGTCCACGTACGAGCTCTTGGAGCTGCAGCAGCCGGCTCCTGGGCAACTCGGGGGTGCGAGGAGCTCAGCGGCTTCGACCACAGCGACTTTCTGGTTCTCAGTCACAGTGGATTGCACCGGAGGTGGCGGTGGCTGTGATGGTGGCTGCGAGTTGATGGCCTCGACAGGAGCTGGTGGTGGTGGGGCCATGGCGAGAGCAGGCTCTTGGGCCATGCATGGAGCTGCAACGGGGACCACAGGCTGAGCTGCCGCGACAACCTTCTCTGCTTCTTGCTGAGAAGAGCCAACGACGTCAGTATAGCCGTAGATCTAGCGCCATGCAATAAGTGAAGACAGTTCTCACCTGAGACGTCTCAAACGAGAAGGACTGCATGCCACCCGCCCCGGAGCTAGAGCTCCCGCTGTCGGCGTACTGGATGTAGCCGGCATCCTGCGGCACAGGGTTGACGCATGCACCCAGTGCACTTGCGTCTGGGACGTTACCCGTGAGATCGACGACCCAGGGCTCACCCGCATCTTGACATACAGCAATTAGTATCAGTCAGTGGTGGGGACTGCATCAGCTCTCAAGACCGAGCAGCAATCGTACTCTGTAAGCGCCAGTTGTGACCTGACTTGTCTGGGTCGTTGAAGTCGTAGACAAGCGACCAGTGGTTGTTGTCAGGCTCCAGTCGGGCGTCACGGAAGTGCTACATGGAGAGCTCCATTCAGTCTCCATGACATTGTCAGTCGTCCTCTCTATCGTTGCGTACCTGCTCAATGCCGTTGTACGCGCCGTTGAAGGGCGAGAACACCATGCCACTGGATGTCTCGATGATCGGATCAGTCAGCGAGTACAGGGCGAACGTGCAGTCCGTGCAGTCACGTGTGCGGAGCTGCTTGCTGCCACCAGCCACAACCCAAAACCATCAGACGCGCAGCGCATCAATGAGCGAGAATCACAACAGCCAGCCACGTACCAGGCCACTGTGAACACGCAGTCGCTGCAGTTGCGGACGAACACCGACTCGGAGCACGGACCGATGAACACGCGGCAGTTGGTGAGGTTGTCGATCTGCACTTGGTCGCACTGGTCCAGCAGCCGCACTTCGCAGCCCTCCAGATCCGACAGGTCAAAGGGCTGGCCACTGATCTTGCCCGGCAGCTTCTCCAACGTCTCGCTCTTCTTATTGCGGAACGTGTAGTTGGTCTCGAACTCGTAGCGACGCCACGCGTTGCGGTCCTCAAACTTGGTGCCGTCGCTGGCAGTGAACTGGCAACCAATCCAACTCCACAGTCAGCACACTCTACACGCATGCTAATAGAACCATCTACAGCTAGTAGGCACGCACCACAGGCATCTTGATCGTGGTGGCTTGGGGCTTCTCCTTGGTTCTGCTAGTAACGCAATGCCATGCAGTGTGTCTCTTCATGATCCGAAACCCACACCGAGTCACAAATTACCGGTATTTCACCGGTACTCCAGCTCTTTTTGCCACCGCGCCCCCAAGTGACAACGCGATGATCATGGCGAGCAGCTCCATGCTGCGGCTGCTGTGGACGCTGGCGGTGGCGGCGCTGCTGGCCGTAGCCGCATCCTCCTCGCCCTCCACATGCAGCGCTACTGATGCACCGGCTTCTTGCGCAGCGGCCTCTGGATCACCACCTTCGCACTTCCACCAGCGGCCTCCAGGCGACGTCCGCGACCTGCACGTGCTGTTCGTGTCCATCGCCATCAAGGGCCACGCGCAGCCACTGCTGCGCATCGCCAAGGAGATGAAGCAGCGCGGCTACAGTGTTGCCTTCGCCACGCACGAGTCCGGCCGCGAGTGGGTCACGAGCCACAAGGTGCCGTTCGTGTCGGCCGGCGCCTTCCCCATCTCGGCCGACGACCTGCGCGCCAAGCTCAAGACCATGACCTGGGACTCGTCCAACTTCCGCGGCATCCTCACCATGTTCAACGACATCTACGTGGCGGCCGCACGGCCCATGTTCGACCAGCTCCTGCCGCAGCTGCAGCAGGCGCCGCCGGCGCTCATCGTCATGGACATCGCGTCCATCGGCGCCCAGGACCTCGCGCACAAGCTGCGCGTGCCGCACATCATCAACTCGCCGTCCATCATGTTCGATCTCGGCGGCGCACCCAGCTACATCCCAGCGTGGGGCACGGGCTTCAGCATCGAGGGCATGTCGCTGTGGAACCGGTGCATGAACATCCTCTTTCCACGACTGCTGTCTGTGGCGCTCACACCGCCTTTCTCGCAGCTCAACAAGATGCGGTACGAACTCGACCTCAAGCCGTACCGCTCGCAGCACGACATCTTCAAGGGTGCGCGTGTGCTGCTGAACACGGCGTTCGGGCTGGAGCACCCGCAGCCACTGTCACCGCTGATTGAGCCCGTGGGGCCGATTCTGCCGCTTGATTTCAACCGATCCACGCCGGAAATCGAACCGCAACTGCGCTCGTGGCTCGAAAAGAAGGCTTCGCCGGCGTCGCATGGTGCATCGAAGAGTAATGAGGCCAGTGCTGGCTCTGAAAAAGACGCCGTGGTTGTGTACATGAACCTGGGGACGATGTCGTACATTGACGCGTGGCAAAGCGAGGCGCTTGTCGAAGGACTCACGATGCGTGCTGACGAGACACAGATCAAGGTGCTGTGGGTGCTGCCATCGGACCAGCGCAACGTGCTGCCTGCGAATCTGCCGCCCAATTTTAAGGTCAAGCCGCCGAACGTCGTGTCGTCGCTGGACGTGTTGGCGCACTGTGCCGTTCGTGTCGTGATCTCGCACTGCGGCATGGTGTCCGCCCAGGAGGCGCTTGTGCAGGGCAAGCCGCTGCTGTGTATCCCATTCCACGTGGACCAGCCAGACATCGCAGCGCGCGTCGTGGACGCCGGAGCTGGACGGCTCATCAACAAAAACATGATCACTGCCGAGCAGGTCCACGACGCCGTCGTCGCGCTGCTGAACGATGCTTCTTACACTGCAAACGCCACTCGCGTGGGCCGTTTGCTCGAACGCGCAGGAGGAACGAGACGAGCCATTGAGGTCATCGATGCCACGTTGCGACTGGGCTCGAGACACCTCGAGACGATCGACCTGGCGCTGCCGTGGCACAAGACAGCGATGCTGGACGTGTACGCCGTGTACGCTGCCATCTTCTGCGTGCTCGCGCTGCTGATCCGCTTCCAGTGGCTGTTGCTGTACTACGCTGTGACCGAGACGTACAGTTTTGTGAGCAGCTTCGTGTTTGGACCCCCCGAGTCGCCTTCCTCCACCACAACCACGGAGCCAAACACGACAAGTGCGTCAGCGACGGAGAACGCCGACACGAGTGCTGCTGCCACTGGCGAAGTTGATTCAGCGCCTGTGAGCACAGATAGCGTGGCTGACCAACCACCAGTAGATGCCAATGGCACGGTCGAGACGGCTTCCAGTTAAATACATGGGTTGACAACTACAGACAGACACATTTATGATGGTTGGGACACTTGAGACTGTGGCTTCTCCAGCATGAGACGACGGAACTCCACGAGCTCTTCCTGGTACTTGCGTTCCCGCTCCTCCTTTTTGCGTTTGTCCTCGGTCGCACGAGCGAGTTGCCGCTCTCGTTCGGCGCGTGCGGCGTCTGTGAGAATCGGTCGGTCTTCCCACTGGCTGCCGCTGGGCTTGCGTGATCGAGACGTTGTTCGCATGGTCTCGGTAAACTCACTGTACGAGTAGATCTCGCTGCCGTCTT
>JAADVL010000507.1:0-23288 GCA_023334995.1 Pythium sukuiense | reverse complement strand
CAGCAACCTTCGAGTGTTTCCCAGCGACACCGTCGTTCTCGTTTGCATCCGGTCCCTCGTCGTCGGTCTTCATATGATCTCGTCGCGACCAGCAGCCAACGTAGCCCGTGTTCTCCCGCGAGCGCCTCATTCATCGTGTGTGCCAGCAGCTTCTGTCCGGGCCCGACGCCATGGATCCGCTCGACTGTGACGGCGTGTTGCGCGGCAGCTGCATGTCCTCGTCGTCATTGACCTTGCCGATGCCTCAGTGCTCAATCACAGAAAATGACTCAAAATTCAATTTGCCTCACTGCTCAGTGCGCATTTCGAACAGGAAATGGCTCGAAATATTGAGTCCTCACTGCTCAACTGCTCTGTCCGACACTCTCGTATCTCGGCCAGCTGTCACAACAAGAATACAGTAGCTTCGCTCATCACACCAAGACAACATGACGGTGGCTTCGAATCGAAGTTCGATTCTGGTCGAGTTCCTCTCCGAAGGGCAGAAGTACCACACTTCGCGGTTAGTTTTCCGAAGAACTCCAGTTAGTTCGTTTTTTTTGGCGTTATCTTTCTCAGATTCTCCTTCAAGTTGAAAACTAACTGTGTCGAATGAATTTGATTGGAGGAAATGTTTTGGTCGAGAATTGCTGATTGACTGAAGGCAACGAGTTTATCGTTGCTGAACTTTCACAGAAAAAAACAAGACAACGATAAAGTCGTTGTTTGACCACGAAAGGGTTAACGGCTCCCATGCCACAACTGAAAGAGCATCCGCGATCGCGCCATCCGTCTCGGACCAGCGGTGAAGACGCACCTCCTGCTCAGTAGTACACAGGTCGGCTTCACGGCGACAGAAGAGCATGCGAACGGCTGATGTGGTCGGGATCGGCACTCCGGTTCAGAGAGCGAACGGCGCGTCTAGCAAGATATGCCATTCAAACAGCACTCGACCACTCCGGTAGTTTGTCTCGCTACAGTCGTCGCTTCTGCCGTCGTGGAGACAACGCTCATCGGAACGACGACCGCGTTGAGTATGCTCCACTCCAGAGCCAGTCCGAGGCAATCGGGTGAATCCACCACACAACCAGCGTCGGTAGGCGTAGCACGAGGTCTTCGAGTTGGCCTGGGTGGAGGAGGACGCTGGAATAGTTGAACACAAGCGTATCGCAGAAGCGCCAAACTGGATTGCAGTCGCCGGGCGTAAGGGAACCGAGTGGTGGACGGCACGAAAGCAAGTCCATCTCAAGGACCAGCACGACCATGGACCGCTAGGGCAGCACCACGCGTGGCGCGAGAGCTTCAGTCTGTGGCTGAGACAGAGACGGAGGCTGTAGCTCGGACGGCGGCGCTGTGGGCGCGAGAGTATCGGCGTAGTTATGGACAGCGGCTTGGATGTACGCGCCCGACGTGCCGATAGCGGACGAGCAGGCCGTCGTATGGAACCAGCTCCACTGCACGGAGAGAGCGGGCTTAGGTCTGCGGGTAAAATCACGCGCGCAGCTCCAGAATGGGGCTTGCGCGAGCCCTGCAGGTCCATGACGAGGAAGGAGAGCCTGCTTGGTGGTGGTGGATAAGTGTATGTAGCTCTTCGGTCGCATGGGGCAGCCAAGTGAAGTGCACCGGTCGAGCGAGGTTGCAGGTTGCGCAACTCATTATGGCTGCCAAACTGACTTCTCCCGCCGGTGCGGTTATGTACGAGCTGTGCGACACCCTGTGATTGGCTAATATAACGTAACCCGGAAACATTCTCACTGACCTATATTCATTGGATGTTAATCGTGATTACATCGCACCCAATATTAACCAATCATACTATTCGACATGTGGGCCACTCCATAGGAGAGAACGATGTCCACGTGAGGATGACAGTACATGTGATGATGACCATGCAAATGAGGACGACAGTACAAGTGAGGACTCCTCACTGCGCGGTGCTCAGTATCGGTGTGTGTTAGCCCCTCTCGAGACTCGATGGTTCCTGAAGCAAGTGAGGTGGTGGGTAGGATGGTCACCAAACGAACGAAGTGAGACCGTTGTCAAGTATCTTCTTGGGACTTGTCCTTGAAGGATGAGTCGCAATCCACGCAGCGCGAGGGCAGCGCGGTCCGTGCACCAGGAACAGAAGCACGAGAAGAGAACCTGGTTATATGGAGTTCTTGGCCGAGATAAAGATGAGCATTGCCCATAGCATGCGAGACGCCGTAGAAGAGATGAAGCGGTCCGTGAACACTACGAGCTCTCCCGGCGAAGCAGCTCACGACAGTGGCTCGAGCAAGCTAGTGTCCGAGCTGACCGATGCGAAGTCATGGCGCGACTACATTTCGCAAAATTTGACCAGCAACCCTGCTTGTCATCAATATCGTGTAGGAGTGGACATGCTGCCGGAAGAGAGAAAGGTACATCGGAGCAGGGTTGTCCAGGATGCGCGCGATATCTGAATTCGCTCGAAGCCGCTACGGTGATGATCTGGTGAAGTTCAATCGGATATGACAAGCGAGCTCGGCTCCGACCTCACTGTGAACAAATTCTTGCGTACATTCGCACGAAGGTTAAAAAGAAATTACGTTGAATTGGCATCATGAACGCTCAGGGAGTTGCCATCCTGAAATGTCATGTGTCATCTTCAATTATACGGTGTATTGCACGGCGTCATCCTCAATTATACTGTGTCATCCTCGATTGTACGGTGTCGTCCTCAATTGTACGGTGTATTGTGTGGTGACATCCTCTATTGTATGTTATCATCCTCAGTATATTGCATTGTATGGTGTCATCCCCAACTATACTGTGGCATCCTCGATCGTGCGAATGAACGAATGCAAGTACTCCTTATGGGTTATAGTCAGAATCGTCCTCAGCAAAAATGGACAACAGAACGATCTCGAACACCTCCGACTCTCCACCCGAGTCGTCTACGTCGTTTGCATTGTCAATGGCGGCTGGCGCAACCCTCCTGGGAGGGCAAAACCACATGCTGGGCAGATGTAGTCTGGAGGTTGCAGCCCCTTATGACCGTTGAATACTCCAAAGCACCTGAAATGAAATTTGGCAGCGCAGCGGACGCAGTTCACATGTGTACCCGTAAACTGTGTGTTGCACATCGCACACATCCATGCGGGAGAGTCGATGGGCTCACAACGGTGCTGCACTGGTGGCCTCTCGGCGACGGTTTCGGCTGGCTCGGATGATTTTTCTTCTTCTTCCGTAAACAACTGGATGTCTCCATCTGGTAGGTAGGCCGATCGCCAATCGTGGACGCCGTCAATATCGACACCACTCCAAAATTAAGACGAATCCTTCAAAAATGAAACAGGCACGGATACGATCGTATGACGGCTGAAAGATCGGTGCTGTCTGGAAAGGGAAAAGATGCGGATTATGAAGGAAGACGGATATGAGCCAATCAGAATTGGCGCGTCTAGGGAGCGGTAGGATACGCTTCGGACACAAGTGGATCCGCTCCACAGGGCACTGACCCCATTTGTCCCAAATGGGGTCATCACCAAACACCAGACTTCAATCGATCTATGCCATTCGTCGAGTTGCTCAGAGAAGAAAAAAGTTGGGTGTATTGAATGGAACGTCGTGTGTATTGAATCTGCCATGAACGACACGATATCCTCGATATGAGTGACCCTATTAACGGCGAGTAGTTTCGACGTTCTCGTCTACCGAATCTGGCTCGTCCTCGCGAAGAACACTGTGGGGCTGCACGAGCCACGACTATGCGTCGAGCAGCTCGGCCTCCTGCTCAGAGCGTAGTAGAGTGACCATGTCGCTATGGTAGAGACCCATACAACGTAGACGCTGGTAATGCACAATGTGATGGTGCATCCTCGGATCGTCTTCTCCCAGCGAGCGCGGGCAAACCGATTGTAAAAAGCGAATCGGAACTTGAACGAGAAGAGTCGCGAAGTCTCGACTCCGAGAAAGACGAGGTAACCCCGCCCACCCCGCGCAGTATGCGGAGAGTCGAGGGCTGCTTCCTGAAGCTCACGGGTATCACGCTATTCTCGGTTGCGTCCTGTCATTGCGGCTGCAAATTCAAAAAAATGACCTAAATAGGGATACACCTGAGAGTCCGTCTGAAAATAGCGAATTTAAAACGAGTATAGACATATGCAGATCTACAACAAGCATTAGACCCCACTTCTCAATCTTTGCTCTCCATGAGCATCACGCACTCAATACCAGATCAAACAGAATTGAAAGACTGGGACAATTGGGACTGATGATATTTTGTCGAGTAAACAATTTTTGTCCTGTCGTAGGCTTTGGTGGAAGGAGCCAGTGAGGGCACGGGCGATCCTTTGAAAAACTCCCACTCCAGCTCCCATCGACGGAGCTTGCGGCCCTCACTCTGTCGCTGGTGCGCGGGTCGACCAATCGGAGTGCCAGCAGGTTGGGGTTGCGCAGCGCAGCAGCAGCCTCATCCTGGTAGGAGGGATGGAAACACTTGAGATGGTTGATCACATTGGAGAAGCCGTTGGCAGACTTGATAGTCTTGGAGCAGGAGTTACACGTGAAGAGCCCTGGGGCCTCCGACGTAGTCAGGACGCGAACGATGAGACGGTTTGAGATGGCCATGATGAATTCAGGAATGTGAGAGGTGGAAACCGAAAGAAGAGCTTGCGCGCCGCACAACAAGACCAGCAGACCGCGTACGAATGGCCACGGATCGCCCTGGACAACGAATGGCCCTGGAGGGCGTCAACATCGGGTTTAATTGCACAAAATTCAAAAATGAATTGAGGCCTCGCAATTAATGATTTCGATTACAGAATTGCAATGCATTTCTAGATTAACTTTTTTCGGCTCCCCTGGTCGCCGGCAACATCACGCCCAAGACTCAGTCGAGATGCTGGTGCGCACGGCCAACTGGACTTTGAGGGCTCGACATGGACGCCAGATCGGTGGTGGCCCACTGGAGGGCTTCGCGCTCGATCACGCTCGACAGTTTAGCTAACGGCCAGCTCAACGGCAGGCACGATGACTGGTGGTGGATGTTACGCACCCCTCACGCTCGAGTGAGCCACCGGGTGCGGATTTGGGGATGCGGCCGCACACTTCGCTTTCGGCTGCTTCCAGTAAACGCCGTTACTCTTGGCGATGGATGCTTTCGGCGATCTCGCCCGGGATGAGGTCGTAAACCCGATATTCCAGACGCGGCCCATGACACCACCGTGAGTGCCAGGTGTGTAGCCATGTTGTCGGCGAAAAGCTATTTTGGAACTCTGCGATGGTGCGCCACCCCTCTCACCCTTCACGCGGACGGCAGTGCCTGCGTGGCTGGAGACATTGAGCACCAAGAAGCAGCTCGTGCATGGCGCGATGGCAGTGAAGAAGAGCGTGAAGAAGGCGCCTAGTGGCGGGGACCAGAGCCACCCGCATGCGGCTCTGGGCGGCACGCTGGAAGACTACTTCAACAGCAAGAAGTCGTACCAGAGCGACGAGATGAAGGAGCTCAACAAGGAAGTCACCAAGCATTTGCTCACTGGCTCTGGTGCCAACAACGCCATGATCATGGAGAAGGACGAGCCGCAGGAAACGGCACCGGCCAAAGACGGAGACACTGGGCCAGAAGAGAAGAAAGACGCGGACGACGACGACCACCACGACAGAGCGAGCGACTCGGACAGCGCGGGCGGTGGGGACGACGACTATGAGGACGACTACGAGTCGGACTCGTCTGCTGCAGACAAGAGCGTCGCTGGCATGACGCTGGGCGACTACCTGCACGCCAAGGGCGATGGCGTGTTGCCTAAGGAAGGCACCGAGTCAAAGAAACACGCAGCAGCAGCAGTGCCGGCCGAGAAGCTGCCACAGAAGCCGACTGCGACCAGTAAGAAGCCCCTCCCACCGGCCGTAATCAGCGGCATGTCCCTTGACTACTACCTAGGAGCGTCCGCTGCCGCCGCAGGAGACGACGGCGACTTGGCGACGGCTGAAGGGAAGTCGCCTCCGAGAAACAAGAAGAAGCAGAGCAAAGCCAAGAGCAAGCCTGGGTTTCTCGCCGCACTACCCGCACCGGCTCGTCAGGCGTCCCACGATAGTAAATCGTACCAAGACGAAGAGTTTTTGACGCCGTACCAGAAGCGGATGAGCAAGAAGCACAAGCTCAAGCAGCAGCAGCAGCAGCACATCGTGCAGGGAGGCTCAACTGCCAAGTCGATTCTACTGGGGGACTCCCACTCTAGTTCCCAGCTCTTACTGACAAAGCACCTGCCCGGCTCGTCGTCGTCATCGACGTCGCAGCCGAAAGACAAGAAGAAGTCGCAACACCAAGGCAGCAGTGGCTCCAATCCGCCGCTACCCAAGCTCCTGGGGTCGTCACCATCAGCCCACGGATTCCTACCACCAGGAAAAGCTCATTCGGATAGTGAGGACGGCGACGGCACTGGAGAAGACCACGACTCGGCGGCGGACGAGAAGCTGCCGCCTCTCCAACACCAACAACACGCAGCCAACAAGTGATCAGCTCTTCAAACCAACGGGAGTGTATTTGTGGTACCGGTTCGGTCAAGGCTCTGGGACGAACGGACCCTTGGGTCGGAAGAACTCGAGAGCACGCGCCGCCTTGTCGACACCAATGTTGTACGCAGGATGCGTAGCCTTGAGCAGGTTGCCAGCGTCTCCAACGACCTCCGGCTCCCGCTCGGCGGGCACACGTCGTCGCAGCGAGCTGTGAAGTCCGTGCTGCGCGACAGAGAGGCCGCTAAGACAGTAGCACGAGTGGTAGTGGTCGCGGGGCTTGCCTGGCTTGTCGCGGAGCCCGCCTTCGATCTGCTGGCCGCACAGCAGGATGTACTTCTGCAGCATCTCGCGGTTGCACTGCACGATCTTGGTGTCCATCGTCTCCTCCAACACCTCCTCTAGCAGCGCTGGCAGCGCCCCCTGCCAGAAGCTGTAGCAGCCGTCCACGAGCTTGTTCGTGCGGCCCTGGTATCCGCCTTCGTATGGCATCTGGCGGTTCGTGAGCCAACGAACAAAGCCTGGGAGATCCCGGATCTGGTTCATCCCGTCCAGCAGCCACAGCGTCGCGACGGCGCAGTATGCGTACCCGCCGTGCGCCTCGTTGAAGGGCTCCCCTGCGAATCCGCCTTCGTAGGTCTGGCAGGACACAGCAAAGTCGACCACGCCCTTGGTGAGCTCGTCCGTGAGCAGCCCGAAGAGACTGGCGATGGAGATCACGCAGTACGTCACGCGCACGTCGACTTCGCCGCCGTCGTGGGCCGAGAACGCGCCCGACGCGTGGTGCTTTCGGCTCATGAAGAACTTGTACAGCGCCTGTCGGTCCACGCTCTCGAGCGCTGCGTCCGTGCCGATGAGCGCGAGCGTGAGGCACGACGCGTAGGTCGTCGCTGTGTGTCCCAGCTGCATGACGCCGCCTCCGAATCCGCCGTGGCTGGTGTTCCAGAAGTGCGAGAGCGTGTCGACCGTGCGCGAGAGGAATTCCTCACTGGGCATCGCGTCCAGTAGCTCCAGCGAATGGAGGATCCAGTAGATGATCCACGGGCGACTGGCATCCAGCGACACGAAGCCAGAGGACAGATGCGAGAGCCCTCTCTCCAGGTACTCGACGTGCTTGTCGCGCATGAGCCTGGGCTGCAGGGAGGCGTTGGCGAAGCCGTGGTCTTGGAGCTGGAGCTGCTCGTTCACAGGCAGCAGGTCCAGCGGGAAGAAGAACATGCCGCACGTGGCCTCGCATTCCTGTTGGTCGGTGAGCGTGCGCGTGGAGACGTCGTCGCTCTTGGCGCGGAAGCGCTGCAGCGCCGCGTAGTCCAGCGACGGCGCCATGGTGATGGAGAGGAGGAGGATGTGACGGATCTCCTCGACTGGGTGACGACCTGAATAGAAGGCTGCTGGAAGCGAGTGTGGTCCACTTCAAGTCCGAGTGTATAGTGTATAAACGTATACACACTACTGTATACTGATGATGAGTTTAACTTTGACAGAACGTGAGTATGCCCCCAGAGATATCATGCGGACCGCGTTTGGTTGCGCGATCTGTTGAGGAGCGCCGAGTTAGTCCAGAGTCTGGACTAAGTGGCAGTGGCAGCTGCGGCTGTCTTCATGCTCGGCCAATGGAACACGCCACTTTTGCCACGGCGACAGACATGGCCTGGCGATTGTTTGACGAACCTGCCGGCTCTCCGACTCGTCACGCTGGCAGCGGCAGTGTGTTGGTCTGTTACTTCAACGTGGCTGCATCACGCTTCACGCACCTCCCACGCGCAGCAATCCAACAAAAGTGCATGTCGGATAGACCCTCCAGGCTGGAGGCTCCAGCATCACAGATCCCAAGTGATCGCGTTATACCCCCTCCCTCCAACCATCATGGGTACCATGGGCTCCTCGTAGAAGAACCACCAACGCCAACGCTTTCCGATCCCACGCCAACGTTTTCCAACAAGTCCAACTCCATCATTTTCCTTTTCGCCAACTCCCCGCCTCGTTCGACGCCCTCGTGAGAATGGCGACCTCCGTCTTGTCTCCCGCGTACGTGCCCGTGGCGTCCCCGGACGTCAACGCCACCACAGAAGAGACCGCCGTGCGTCGGTCCAAGCTCGCGGAGCTCTTCTTCGGCATCCCTGGCATCGTGGCAGGCGCTGTCATTGGTGTCATCCTGGGCTGGGGCCTTGGCCGATCCGACCCGTCGGACGAGCTCATCTCGTGGATCGGCATCCCTGGCGATCTCTTCATCCGAGCCATCAAGTGCCTTGTCTCGCCGCTCGTGTTCTGCTCGCTGATCGTCGGCATGGCTGACATGCTAGCGGTGGGCAAGGCTGGCAAGATCGGATGGCGCACTGGCGTGTGCTACCTGTTCACGTCTGCCGTGTCCAGTTGTGAGGGGCTCATCGTCGTGCTGATCTTCCGTCGCTGGTTCGGCAACAAGGCCAAGGAGACGGCGACGAGCGTGGCTGAGTTCGCGCTGCAGTGTGCCGACCAGCCCGGCTACTACCTCAGCCACGTGAACGGCACGGTCGCATGCGTCTACGACAGTGCGTATAATGCCACAGGCACGTTTGCACCAGCGTCCGTCTTCCAGGTCACTGACATCAACAAGTCCTTCGCCTCGGCGTCGAGTGAAGGCACGCGCCGCTCACTGTCCGAGGCGCTGCAGAGCCAACTGCAGACCATGGTGCCGAGCAACATCACACTGGCGTTCTCCCAGGCCACGCTGCTGTCGATCATCATGTTCGCGATTCCGTTTGGCGTGGCGATTTCGCTTCTGCCGCGCGATCTGAAGCTCGTCGCGTCGTTCTTCCGCGAGATCAACACAGTGCTCATGACCATGGTCCAGTGGGTCATTCTGTGCACACCGATCGCTATCATCTCGCTGCTCGCGTCCTCCATCGCCGTTCAGGACGACCTCTCGTCGCTGGTGACGGACGTTGGGCTCTACGTCTTCTGCGCACTCTTCGTGCTGTTCTTCCACACGTTCGTCTTCTACCCTCTGTGGATGAAGGTGTTCGTCAAGGGCAACCCGTACTCGTGGCTCCGTCAGATGGTCCGCGCTCAGATCTTCGCGTTTGGCAGCTCCTCGTCCATGGCCACGCTTCCCGTGGTCATGGAGTGTGTGGAGGCCACGGGCGTCGTGTCCGCGACGCTGTCTCGCTTCGTTCTGTCACTGGGAGCGACTATCGGCATGGACGGCGCGGCTCTTGTCTATCCGATCTCCATCGTGTTCATGGCGGAGGCCGAAGGCATCGGCCACATCATTGGAGGCGTCGAGTACTTTCTCATTGCACTAGTCGCGACCATTGGCTCCGTCGGCGCTGGACCAGTGCCGTCGGCCGGCAGTGTCATGACCATCACGATCTGGACGAGCGTCTTCCCGAACGTGGCCTTGCCATCGACGTTCGCGTACGTCATCGCCACCGACTGGTTCATCGACCGCTTCCAGACTGTCGTGAACGTGACGTGTGACACAGTGGTCACCCGCATCGTCGCTGAGGCCGTGCATGAGACCACGACGCTTGACGAGCAGGAGAAGGAGCGCGAGAGCCTCGTGTCGACGCTCCAGAACGCAGAGCTCAAGCAGCGGCTGAGCGTCAACAGCCTGCACAAGGGTGAGGTGTAAAGGCTGGTACAGTAGCGTGGGTACAATGTAGTGTGAGAAGAGAGCAATGCATGCAGTTCGTGTTCGTACAGAAGCCACTGGCCACAATGAGCCGCTTGCTCATCAACTTTGACACGAGAAGAGTCCCACGTTGAAGTGCTGCATGACGCAGACCCCAGTCCAGCGTGGACGCTGGACAGTGGCACGGAGCTTCTGAATGCCGTCGAAAAAGAAGAGGAGAGTCGTCGGCGTTTCGGTTCGTATCTAAGCTACCGTCGCTGCAAGGAGATCCGAAAGATCGAAGCTCCTCGGTGGGTGGCCAATGAGCGTACGCGCTGCCCATGATGTAGCCTTTGCCCCTGGATGAGGGAGATGGTCTCCATCACAGACGGCCATCCCCTTCGTGTCGCCAACGGCCTAGGAACTTCATCTACTGTCAGGAATCGCCTGCCATGCTGGCAGTGCCGACCTATAATAGGTAACCTACAATACGGTACCTGCCTTCACATCAACTCCACTGGATAGGACAAAACACTGCCAGCGGAATGCCATTGCTCTGCACGGACAGAGGAATTACCATGGCGCAGACAGCGCCGATTCGCTGATGTGTGGCGTGTTGGGCAGCCGCGGCATGCTCCAGCGTGGCCAGTGAAAGCTGCGGTTTGACATGCCTTCTCATCTCATGGGATCACTTCAACAGTCGACGAGGCGCCAATCAGCGCGATCCATTTCGCCAACGCATCAGTACATGCCAAGATCGTTGGCGATTGGCGGAAACGCCAACGAACCCGCGCGATAGGCCAATCACCGCGGAAGATCGCCGTCACGTCAGGTGAAGTGCAGCTCCGGCTCTCTGAGGGAGCCATCTTTGCCAGGGGTGCAGTGTACATTCTCGTTCTATGTTTGGCGACTAAACTACTCGAAAATAGTCGCGAGTTTATGTGGTGGAGAACATCTGACCAGCAGTCTGTTGCTTGTGGTGAGTCGTCAAATGCTGGCAATTCTGCGTCTGGCGTGTTTTGTATGTTGTTTCTTGTTGTGTGCGCTCTGAAACGAGAAACAAACTCCATTCGAGTTCAGACTTTCAAGTCGTCTTCGTCACAGATTTCCTGAAATTTGTGCACATTTTCTTTATGTCGCCGAATCCTCTACGATACAGATGCTGAAGTATCAGAGGTGTCTGCCTCATCTCCTGTCGGACAGCATTCCACTTTCTTACTTTCTTCAGATCTAACCCGTGAATTGTGCAGCTGGTCGTTTCCGTCGGCAACGGATTGCGGCATGCAAAGTAGCTCCGTCGACTTCCGTCGGTCTCCAATGTTGGCGTTTTTCCCCCAACAAGTCGTTCAACAACACGCCGAACCTGCACTTTTCCTCCCCCCAAGTGAATTTCCTCTCGTGCTCTCCTGTCGTCCTCTCTTCTCCGCTCCTCCGTCCTCCTTCCATTCTTGAGCAGCTCACTTCCCACGGTCTCACTTCCTCACTCTGCAATTCGCCAGCTTCCACTCAAGTCCTCTTCCCACTTCCGTGAGCCATGGCTCTCCAGTCGCCCAAGTACGACGTCATCCAGTCGCCGTCTGTGGATGTGGACGTCCAGAAGTCTTCGCCCGCCAAGCAGCGGTCCAAGTTCGCCGAGCTCTTCTTCGGCGTGCCCGGCATCCTCGTCGGCGCCCTCATCGGCGTCGTCGTGGGCTGGGCCTTGAGCACGGCCGAGCCGTCGGCGGAGCTCATCTCGTGGATCGGCATCCCGGGCGACCTGTTCATCCGAGCCATCAAGTGTCTCGTCACGCCGCTCGTCTTCTGTAGTCTCGTGGTCGGCATGGCGGACATGCTTGCTGTAGGCAAGGCCGGCACCATTGGCTGGCGTACGGCCCTCGCGTACCTGTTCACGACCGTCGTGGCCAGTTGCGAAGGTCTCATCTGGGTGCTGATCTTCCGTCCGCTCTTCAGTAACGAGGCCGAGGAGACTGCGGTGTCCGTGCCAGAGTTCGCGCTGCAGTGTGACCAGCCAGGTTACTACCTGAGCCAAGTCAACAACACGGTGGCGTGTGTCTTCGACGAGACGTACAACTCGACTTCGAGCTTCTCGGACGCGTCGGTGTTCAAGGTCACAGACATCAACAAGTCGTTCGCGACGGCGTCGTCTGGCTTCGTCAAGCGCTCGCTGACGCAGGCGCTGCAGGGCCAGCTCTTCACGATCGTGCCAAGCAACATAACGCTCGCGTTCTCGGAGGGCACGCTGCTCTCGATCATCACGTTCGCGATTCCTTTTGGCGTTGCTATCTCGCTGCTGCCGAAGAACCTCCAGGTCGTCGGAAGCTTCTTCCGCGAGATCAACCAGGTGTTCATGTTCATGATCAAGTGGGTGATCATGTGCACGCCGATCGCCATCATCTCGCTGCTCGCGTCGTCGATCGCCGTGCAGGAGGACATGGCTGTGCTGGTGTCGGACGTTGGTCTGTACGTGGCCTGCTCGCTGTGCTCGCTCGGCTTCCACTCACTCGTGTTCTACCCGCTGTGGATCAAGGCTTTTGTGCGTCGTGAGAACCCATACCGCTGGCTCAAGAAGATGTCGCGTGCTCTAATTTTCGCGTTCGGCAGTGCGTCGTCCATGGCTACGCTGCCTGTTGTGATGGACTGCATGGACGCCACGCAGCAGATCACCACGACGCTCTCGCGCTTTGTTCTCTCGCTTGGTGCGACCATCGGCATGGATGGTGGTGCGCTGGTGTACCCAGTCGCGATCGTGTTCATGGCGGAGGCTGAGGGCATCGGCCACATCATTGGCGGCGTCGAATACTTCTTGATCGTCATCGTGTCGACCATCGGCTCCGTCGGTGCTGGCCCAGTGCCAGCTTCTGGTATCGTCATGACCATGACGATCTGGAACAGTGTCTTTCCGAGTGTCAAGCTACCATCGACCTTCGCGTACATTGTTGCGACCGATTGGTTCTTGGACCGTTTCCAAACTGTGGTGAACGTGACGTGCGATACCGTCGTGACCCGTATCGTTGCTGAGCTCGTGGGCGAGACCATCGAGGAGGAAGACCGTAAGAACCTTCTCGACGCTGCGGAGTCGCTTGCCGAGCACAACCCAGAGCTGAAGGAGACTCTCAGCGTTGACCCGAACACGAAGAGCGAGGTGTGAATGCCTTTCCACAGTAGCGTGTGCTAAAGATGTATGTACTTTCCGAAATCAAAATGAGATGCAGTCTGAACTGTGACGACTCCAGTTGACTTCGTTTGGTTGCAGCCGGAATGGCTACATTGGTGTGTACCACACAAATTACATTGGGCGGTGGAAGCTCCGCAGACCCGCACCACTGGGTGGATTGAAAGCGAAAACGCATTCGGAACCCCTTACCTAGTAGGTGCACGTTTTCGGGAGAGGCGGGGAGTAAAGCCACTTCGATTTTCATCTGCAAACTTCTGTTGATGTATTGTATCCTTAGGCGGAGTGGATGCACGATATAAAGACACGCGGCATATCTTTCGCCACACAATGCTAATGAAACTGCAACACGACTCACAACGACTTGTGAGATCTCACCCCGCGACTGCCTAGGCGTCGTTCTTGCCGGCGGTCGAGTGGAGCACCTCACGCAGCTCTGGGTTGTGCTCAGCTAGACCTTCGACGGCCGACACGAGGCTCTGGCGCTCGTTGATATCGATCGTCTCACCGACCTGCTCGGCCACGATACGCGTGACGATAGTGTCGCACGTGACGTTGACAGCAGTCTGGAAGCGGTCAAGGAACCAGTCCGTGGCGACGATGAACGCGAAGGTCGACGGAAGCGGCACGTTTGGGAACACACTCTGCCAGATCGTCATGGTCATGACGATACCAGCGGCTGGCACAGGACCCGAGCCGACGGCACCGATCGTGGACACGAGAATGATGAGGAAGTACTCGACGTTGCCGATGATGCTGCCAATGCCCTCAGCCTCGGCCATGAACACGATCGCGATCGGGTAGCCGATGGCCGCGCCATCCATACCGATGGTGGCACCGAGCGACAGCACGAAGCGGGAGAGCGTCGGGGTGATGACACCCGTGGCGTCCATGCACTCCATCACGACTGGCAGAGTGGCCATCGACGAAGCACAGCCCATAGCAAAGACCTGAGCACGGAACATCTTCTTGATCCAGGCGTACGGGTTGCACTTGACGAAGAGACGCAGCAGCAGCGGGTAGAAGATGTACACGTGGACGGCGAGCGCACACAGGTCGCACAGCACGAAGGTGCCGACGTCCGAGACCAGCACGCCCAGGTCGCCCTGCACGGCGATGGATGACGCAAGGAGCGAGATGATGGCAATCGGCGTGCACTTGATGATCCACTTGATCATGGTCATGAACACCATGTTGACTTCACGGAAGAACGCGGCGACGACCGTCATGTCACGTGGCAGCATGGAGATGGCGACGCCGAACGGGATGGAGAACATGATGATCGACAGCAGCGTGCCTTCCGAGAACGCGAGCGTGATGTTGCTGGTGACCATGGCCTGGAGCTGGCCCTGCAGCGCCTCCGTGAGCGTGCGCTTGGTGAAGCCCGACGACGCCGTGGAGAACACGCCGTTGATGTCCGTGACCACGAACTTGGCGGTCTCCGAGAAGGACGAGGACGTGTTGTACTTCTCGTCGAAGGCACACGTCACGCTGTTGTTCTGCTGCGTGAGGAAGTAGCCTGGCTCGTCGCACTGCAGCGCGAACTCGGTGATGGTCGTCTCCTCGGCCTTGGCCTCGTTGCCGAACCACGGGCGGAAGATGAGCACGGCGATGAGGCCCTCGGTACACGCCACGACCGTGGTCGTGAGGTACAGCAGACCCGTGCGCCAGCCGATGGTGCCGGCCTTGCCAACCGCCAACATGTCGGCCATGCCCACGATCAGCGAGCAGAAGACGAGCGGTGTGACGAGACACTTGATGGCGCGGATGAACAGGTCGCCAGGCACGCCGATCCAGGACACGAGCTCAGCGGACGGCGTCGTACGCTGGATGAGGTAGCCGATGATGATGCCGATGGCGGCGCCGGCCACGATGCCCGGCACGCCGAAGAAGAGCTCGGCGAACTTGGACTGTTGCTTGGGCTCGGGCGTGACGTGCGTGTCCTTGTGGAGATCGCCGCCGACCGTCGGCGTCTCGATGACGTCGTACTTGGGGGACGCGGGCGGCATCTTGGAAGACTCAAGAGGGAGGAAGGGGGCTTGTGAGGTCCGCGGTGAATCGAAGAGTGAGCGATCGCCAACTTTCACCAACGTTGGCGGTTTGTTGGCGTTGGTGTTTAGTTCGCGTTCTCGGGTGGTGACTTTGGGTGGGAATGTTGGAGGGAGAGGGGTAAGCGGCTTGTATCGCCGGCAGAATCATGCAGGGATCGGCAACTCGCAGACCGACGACGACGAGGGAGAGGAGCACAACGAAAAAAGGAAATTGAGAAAACGACAAGAGGAGTGGTGTGTGTTCTGGGTTTCGTTGTCTCCTTTGCGGAATCTACCTAGAGTATTGAAACAAACAGCCCGGAATTCGAACCAAATCAGAGGGTGGGAACTCGAGACTCTCGAGTTGAGAGCAGAGGGAGGGAACGCGTTCTGCAAGATCGGTTCCGGCTGGAAGCCTTGCTTGCTGTCTGCGGGCAGCTGCATCATGGGTGAGAATTTACGCAACAACCCCCAACACGGAATTCAATCCAACTCGACTGAGTTGTGTGTGGAATGGAATGGAAAGCCCCCTGATCACGGTGTCAAAAACGAAAGCAAAGGGAAAAGGGGGTAGGGTGGGGCGAGCCGTCGTTGAAGTGCTCAATTAGTCGGCAACGGCATACAAACTTCAAGTTCACAGTGGAACGGCGGGATGCGCCTGTAAAGAGCCGGAGTCAACATCATGTGGCTCACTTCCCGTTTGATTCGTTAGTTCAGGAAAAGTGAGACACAAAAACAGGCCAGAGACGCTTGTCGTGTAAATCTCGTTAGATTTTCGAGCTTTCCAAAGGTGGAATGTTTGGCTTGGTCCATGCTCTCCAACGATGGCAGTTTGGTGAAACGTCAGAACTCTTTAGCCGCAAAGCCAACCAGTTCATAATCAGAAGAGGAGATGGATGTGGGTGTGAAGATCTCTCCACGCACAAGCGCATCGTCCGTTTCCAAGTGAGTGGAGTCAAATCTACCCGTACTGTATCCTGCGCAGTTAGTCTATTACTCGTGCTCGTAACAGGCGGGTGTACTGTGTTAGGATCCAGTTCGCGGCGAAAAGCTGGCAGTAGTGTTCACGCTCTCCCACGAGTTCTGTGGATAGCCCAGGACCAACAAAATCGTCTTTCCCGACAGCGAAACACGGCAGGACCAAACATCCGCCGGCTTTGTTCGGTTTTTGGATCTCTCTGCCGAAGAGGGAGATGAGATCTCCTCCTCCGTTCTGGTTTGCGATTGGCTTGAGACTGCGTCTTGTCGGCACTCGTCACTTCAACCAGCAGCGGTCCAAGGCGCCAACGGCCCAACTCTCAGTGAGCCGTTTGCCCACGACGGGGCGGTGGAAACCTGTGATCACCGCCTCACGAGACAGCGACTCGGAAGAGAACTCGGAGTCCTCGTTATGTCGGCGTCTTCTCCATGGCATTTCCTCACAGTCATGACTGGAGTGAAATCTTTTGCATCTCAGACAGCAGCTCGACCGTACTGAACAGAACTGACAGCTGCGGATTAATCTGCCAAGAATCGTTGGTTGCTCATCATTTCTTTCCGTTTCGCCAACAAGCCGACCTACACTTTTTTTCTGTAGCCATGTTTTCGCAGAATCCTGCCGAGAGTCACACGGCTTGAAATTCTCTTCAGAGAAAGCCGGAGTCAACGGGAACTCCGCGCGAATCCTTGATCCACATGGATCTCCACGGATCTCCACGTCGTTTTCCGAGTCGGAAGCTCCGACTCGGCATCTGAGCTCCCACCCCGCTGATGGAGGATCTTTGCGCGGCGTGTTGGCTTGTCGCCAGCGTGGCGACTTGAGCTCGCAGCTGACGGATCGGCTGATGCATTTCAACAAACGAATATCCCACGAAATCGTTGTTTGTGCAACTTCCTTCTCTTTTCCTTCTCATTTCGTCGGCGACGTTCGACTCTTCAACACTCGCTCCATCACGGTTAGTCCTCCGACGCCAAGAATTGGCGCTTGTGGATCTCCAACTTTTCCAACGCCTGCGTCGCGTAGCCCTTCGAGTCGTTCGTCGGCGAGATGCACGTCGGCCAGAAGCCACACGTGACGCAGAAATCCTGCTCCTCATGCGAGAGCTCAAAGCCGCACGCCGGGCAGAAGCCCTTCTCCTGCGTTTCCTGCGTCGAATCAAGCTTTCGGCGCTTCGGGACGTTGCCTAGATCGCCCTCAAAAGCCTCTAGAAATGCGCGGAAAAAGTAGAGATGTTCGTGGTCTCGCACGTACACGCCGTGGGTCTTCATGGCTTCTCGCTGGGCGGCTGCGAACTCCTCGGACGTGTAGTGGCTGTCGAAGAAGCCCATACGCAGCGCCGTCGTGCCGGCGCCCTGCTCGATCGGCTGCTTCCAGCGCCACTGCGAGAAGCTCTCGGGAAACGCGTGCCGCATCACAAGCTTGCCGTAGTACACGCCAGACCCTTCCACCGGCACGGGCGTGCGCTCGCCCACGAGGTCCTTCTTCCTAAGTGTGCGTGCGAAATCGACCACTCGCTGGTCCAGGAATGGTGAAATGACTTGGACGTCGAACGTCTTGGCCAGTGTGGCCGCCGTGAAGTTCATCACCGTCATGATCTGGTCGCGGTACGCCAGCATTGCGTCCTCGTCGAGGCTCTGGTAGAACGCGTAGCCGCAGAAGATCTCGTCAGCGCCGTCACCGGTGACGATGTGCCGCACGCCGAGACGCGAAGCCTCCTCTAGTGTTGCGTAGATCACGAGGCTGTTGCGAAGCTCCATGGGGTCGCACGTTGCCAGGAGCTTGGCTACAGGCGTCGCGTGGACGAGCAGCTCATCAAGCGTCCGAGTTAGGATATGCTGGCTCTCGATCGAGTGACTCTGCAGGCGCTTGAAGATCTGCTGCGCGTAACCGGCGTCCGGTGCGTCGGCGCTAGCCTGCACAGTGAAGGCACGCTTGAAGCTGAGGAGTGGACGCGCCTTGTCGGCCTTGTCGAGTGAGAAAATACCCTCGCCGTATTCAGAAACCCACGGCTGTGCACTCGCTTCAGCCAGGATGGACGTATCCAAGCCCCCACTGAGCGAGATGGCGTCGATTCCTTCGGGAAACTGAGCTTTGTACTCGTTCAGGACTTGTTGCAGTAGAGTCCGAAATTCGACGGCGGCCGCTGGAGCCTTCTCACGGAGGTAGTCCGTGCATAGCTGCTGCTGCTTCGCTAGCACGACCTTGGCGAGGAATGTCAAGTCCTTGGTGTAGTGGTACATGATCTGCTCTTGTGAATACATCATGGGGTGGCTTGGCGCGATGGTGAGTCGAGGCAGAGCCCACTTCTTCCAGGCGTCGGGCGAGATCTCAAACGGCTTGTCCTTGGAGATCTGGCCCAGCGCCTCGGCCATTTGAGCAGCAAGTAACGTGTGCATCTTCTGATCGTGGCTGCACTCAGCAGGCTCAATGACAGACTCTTCATCGTCTTCGGGGATTCCTTCCAGAGGAAACACGAGGGCGCATCGGAACGCGAGCCACGGACCAAAGACAGGGTGCAGGCAGAGCTGGGACGGCTACCATCCACATATCCACAGTCACATGAGGACGAAAACCATGAAGTCCACAAACCACAGGCATTGTACGTACAGGGCATCTCGAGACGGCGCGGGCAGCCACCGCCATCTTCTGCGCGAGGATCATCTTACCCTCGACTGTGTCCGCTGTCCAGTACGTCTGTGATCATGAGCATCAACAGCGTCAGTATAACCAATTCATTCAGCATCATATTGGATTGACCTCCCTCACCTTTGTGGGAGAAGCGACGCCATTCGCCTCACACTGGACGATCGCGTCGGCGATGCTCTGCTGCACGTAGCGGTCGACGGGATTGGGCAGCACGCGGCCCTCGCGGTCGATCTCCTCGCCTACGCAGCGCAGGAACGGCTCCCACAGCGCACGCGAGTTGCCCACGAGCACCAGTAAATGCGACGCTAGTGCAGAGGCGTCGGATCCACGGGCTGCGTCCGCCAGCGGCAGCTTGAAGCGCGTGAGGTCGGATGCCGCCGTCGGGTCGTTCTCCAGGAAGGCGTTGTATCTCTCCACCGTGAGAGGGATCACCACGTCCAGACCACTACACAGAGGGCACTAGTCAGACAGGACGATCGCCATACAAGCGAGGCAGAGGAGGAGGCGGGTGCCTACGTTGGCGCGAGCGCCGCGCGCAGCAGCGTCAGCACGCGCTTCGTTGGCGCCGCCATGGCTTCCATCCACGGCCGAATAGGGAGGGAGTCAGACTCAGAAAGGCGAATGTACTCACTTAAATTAACCCAAGCAGACGCGTACCCATCTCAAAGGCCGTGGTTCTAAATGAGCGTCTCGCTGATGAAGCCGTCGTTGTCGATCTGCTGAGGCGGCTGCTTGCGCTTCTTGCCGCGGCGCATGAGGTTGAGCGCCGTCGACCACGCGATCTCCTTCTTGCGCTCACGGCCGCTGGGCAGTGCCTTCGACAGCGGTAGTTGCGGCTCGAGCTGCTGGAAGATGAGCGCGGCCTGCTGCGGCGTGAGGCTCTCGCTCCACAGCTTTTCCTCCTTGGCCAGCGTCTCGATGGGCAGCATGGCGCAGCGCAAGTCGGAGAGACGGCGGAGCACGGCCTTGTTGACAACGTGCTTGGAGGTCACGAGGCGCAATGGCGGGAAGCCGTGATAGGAGTCGCCACAGCACCACTTCTCCCAGGCCACTGGCACGCTGTCCTTCGTCTGGACCTCAAAGTTCGCTGGGACATCCATCACCACCGCTTGAGTCTTCGGTGGGGGTGGGACAAACGGCCGCACTGGCGTTGGCTTGGAAGTCGCACGCGGCGGTGTCACTTCAGTAGGCTCAGGGGCGGGTCGACGAGCGAGCACGAGGGGGCGAATGGCAGCCGATGGTTGCGACGCCGGCGCGAAGGGAGCTGGTGGCCGCGATGGCACCGTAGACACAACCACAGGAGGAGTCGACGCAGTGATCGCCTTGTTAAACGCGCTCAGCGACAGCGGTGGTTCTCTCGTTGACTCGGCTACAGGGCCGCTGGCAGCCGACTCCTGCGAAGTCTCCACCTCCTCACACCGCTGGACTGGATGAACGGGGTCTTCCGCTTCCTCCAATTCGCTGTCGCTGGAGTCGTCGCTGGAGTCTTCATCCTCCTCGTCCTCTTCATCTCCAGTGCTCTCACCACCACTTGCATCCTTCTCCAACGCGCTTTGTGCCTCGCTCTCCTTCACAACTCGCTCACCACCCATCGCCTCCTCCTCCTCCTCCGCCTTCTCCTCCTCCTCTTCTTCCTTCTCCACGACCACGGCAGCCTCCTTCTTCTTCTCCTCTTCCTCCTCTTCCTCCAACGCCTTCGCCACCACGTCCTCCAGCTCCGCCGTCGACGCCTGGACCACCAGCAGCGCGCCGCGCGCCGCCAGCTCACGCAACACGTTGTGCGGCACCTGCGCCATCGCCGCTCGTAGCACGCGCAGCTCGCTCTCCATCTTCATCACGCGCGCCTCCATCTCCACGTTGCCCTTGTTGGCGTTTTCTCCAACGACTTCCGTGGCTTTGTTGGTTCTTTCTCGACTGCGCGCCAACAGCGTTTTGAACGCGCGCGTCCCCCAACCCGCCAACTTTGCCGCCCCAATTTTTGCTTCAACTTCAATCCTGGTATACACCGTATACTCCCCTGCATCGCTGACAGTATACGGGTTAATATCCGACGGGTCACAGACCCGGACCAATACATGGCGCCTGGCGAACAGTCCGCATCCCTTCAGGATCCAAGAGCTCCACAAACATCCTTTGGAAGGACGCTGAGCATCGCCGACCACGAGCGAAAATGGCGGGCGCGTTGCTGACGATGCCGCTGCTGATCATCAACATGGGCGCCGAGATGATCTACGTGCTGGACCAGCGGCTCAAGGCGCAGAACATCCCGCGCGACAAGAGCTCCAAGGTGCTCGAGGACATCCTCAAGACCATGCACAACGAGAAGTTCATGGTCGAACTCTTCAAGCCGCACCGCATGTACTCGAACCTGGCGACGCGGCAGATCTTCGACCGCCTCGCACACTCGTCCATCATGCGGCTTAACACCAACAGCATGGACAAGCTGTACGACCTCATGCGCATGGGCTTCAAGTTCCAGATCTTGTCGTGTTCATCGGCCGACGAGCTGTTACAAGTGACCATGAACCACTTATCCAACACAAAGTCGCTCATCGACGCCGACGACGCCAAGAGACTCGTGGACGAGACCATCCTGCTGACGTCGCAGACCTTCGGCTCGCTGAGCGCCGCCGACTTTGCGCTGCTGAAGCAGTACTTGTGTCGATTCTTCCAGGATACACGCATCAAGGTCTCGCTCTTCTTACAGAACGGCATCCAGGCGATGGACGGTACACTGGCGATACGCTATGATGGACTCACGGCTACGGGTGGTCGCGTGCCGGGCACCGTGCGGTACTTTGACGACGAAGGCGCGCTGGACAAGGAGCAGAAGTTCGCCATCTCGTCGGCCGAAGACGCCATCGAGGCACCTGACACGCCCGTACTAGAGCGTGAGCAACGCAACTCGCAGCTGGGCTTTAACATGTACGAAGCCGATGCCAATGGCGCTGCAGCGGCCGCCAGCAAGTCCACGAAGGACGTCGTGGCCGGAGCGAAGCTGGCTGGTGCCAAGGGCCCAGCGGAAATCAAGCCGCACAAGGCGTTCAAAGCCACAGCGAGCGACGGACTGAATCTGTTAGCCGATCTCCTCGGTGCGTCAGCTAAAGAGGTAGAAGACCGGTCGTTCAAGATCAACTTGTTCCCGGATGATATGTCGCGGGCCAAGGGCGGCGACGACGATGACGACGAGAAGGAGGTGCCCACGATCTGGATCGACGCAAGTAGCGACCGCAAAGAGACCGACGCGTTACGCGAGGAATTTGGAGACGACTACGATGGAGCCAAGCGAGACAGCAAGCGCGAGGACGACGACCTGCTGGGCCTCATGGACTCAACGACATGAAACGGAGAACACACCTGAGCATACAGCGGCCACGTCGGATCCACCATCCAAATACTTCCAGTACGCATGAAGAATAACATACAATATCGATATGAGATTACACGAAGGCTTCGGGTGGCTTCGGGCCGAAGCCATCCATCCCATCCACAAACTTGCCTAGTGCCATGGATCATCGAGTGGAAAAGCGCAGGATATAAACGCATATCCAGTATGAAACGATATTATATCGAGACTAGAGGAGCAAGTAGATCCTGAATGCATCTCTAAATGTACTTCAACAACACATGTAAACGATATTAACAGCTACGGTTGCTAACTGAAGTGGTTTCGCCACTGCATGAGTTGAAGTGCACAAATCAGCCCAATCAACAGCGCCGCCGAAAATCTCGTTTGGAAATAAATTCAGTGGGAGCCGAAACGAAACCCAATATGAAAATGGAAGCTCCTCTGAGTCGTGGCTGTAGACGCACGCCGCGACTCGTCCAGTCGCCGATTCACTCTCTTCCTCTCCCCGCAGCATGATCGCCGTGGCCTCGTCGGCGCAATATCTTGCGCAGCTGCGCGCGCTGCTGGCGCTGGCGCTGCCGGGCATGCTGTCCACGTACTGCTTCTTCGCGATCTCGCTCACGCAGCTCAGCATCATGGGCCACCTGGGCGTGGAACAGCTCGCTGCTGTGGCCTACTCGCAGATGTCCATGGACTTCTCCACGCTTGTGTTCATGCAGGGCTTCAATTCCGGCATGAACGCGCTCTGTTCTCAAGCATTTGGAGCCAAGAACTTCCACTTGATCGGCCAGTATGGACAGCTCACGGCCACGATGCTGACGATTGTCTGCGTGCCCATGGCACTGCTATGGTGGAATCTGGGTGAGCTGCTGCTTCTCGTGGGCGTCAAGGAGCAAGTGGCAGCGTACGCGCGCGTGTACTGTCGACTGTGGATCCTGGGTATGTGGCCTCGCAGTATGTTCCAAGTGCTGTCCATCTTCTACCAGTCGCAGCAGATCGTGCTGCCCACGACGGCCATCAATGGCGTGACGGTGTTGCTCAACTTCTTCTTGGCGTCTGGACTCACT